>CAUYRH010002645.1:0-121986 GCA_963574655.1 Perodicticus potto
TTTGAGATGAGTCTTACTTTGTTGCCCCCGGTAGAGTACCATGGTGTCATAGCTCACAGCAATCTCAAACTCCTAGGCTCAAGCAATTCTCTTGCCTCAGACTCCTGAATAGCTGAGACTATAGGCACCTGCCAAAATGCCCAGCTATTTTTAGACATGGAGTCTTGCTCTTGCTCAGGCTGCTTTTGAACTCCTGAGCTTGAAAGGCAGTCCACCTGCCTAGGCCTCCCAGAGTGCTGGGGTTATAGGCATGAGTCACTTCTCCTGGTCGACTTTTCTATTGCTCTTAAACAGTGTCAAGATAAGATCTCACCCTGTCACCCAGGGTGGAATGAAGCAATGCTGTCATAGTTCACTGTAGCCATGAACTCTTGAGCTCAAGCAAACCTCCCAACTCAGCCTCTGAGTATCTGGAACTATAGGCATGGTAATTTTTTAAATTTTTTTTTGTAGAAACAGGGTTTTACCATGTTGCCTAATCTAATTATGTTTCAGCCTTGAACTTTTGGTCTCAAAGGATCCTCCTGCCATGGCCTCCCAAAATGCATGAGCAACATCACCCATCCCCCAAATTTTTAAGATGATTCATAAGACTTTGCATGACCCGGCCTCTACACACCTTTCTTCCAAGTGTAGTACACCTAATACTTCATGAAGATTTGTGAAGTGAATGGATGGATGCTAGGTGGGTGGATAGACAGTTGGAAGAATGAGTGGATGAATGGAGATGAATGGATGGGTGGATGTGCAGGAGGAAAGATGGGTAGATAGATGAATGGGTGGATGCATGGGTGGGTAGGTGGGTGATAGGAAAAGAGCTTCAGAAAGACTATGTTCCTACCCTTACTCTGGCATGTAACTTTCTCTGACACGTTTGGTTTCTCATTTACTCTTTTGGGGTCTCTCTTTCCTCATTAGTGACATGTGGCAGTTCACCACATCTGTGCAGAACAGTTTCAGCTCTGTGGGGAAACAAAGGCGAAGGGATGGGAGAGGGGGACTAATTAGGCATTCTGAGATCTTCCCCTTTTCTTTGACCAAAGTGGCTCCAGTTTTACCTGTTTTATACTACTTCTTGGTAGTATTTGTTTTAAAAATTGTTTCATTATTTAAAAAATAAAACACAACTTGTTGGGCGACACTTCAGACTCTTTCCAAGTGCAATAGGCTGTGATTATGAGGAGGTTTTACAAGTTAAAGCATATGAATTTGGTGAATATATAGCACAGATTTTTCTCAAAAAAAAAAAAAACTGATTTAATAAATGTTATTTCTTTCCAGTAAAGGAAACTCATTATAAGACTTACTACACAATTTAATTTGTAAGGCTTTTAAAGACACTCATATAAAACGTTCACAAATTGGAAAAGCAGTCTTTTTCTTGGACCATATGTTGAGATTTGGGACTTAGAAGTGAGTATGCTCACTGTGCACAGGAGACCGTGAGACCCACGTGTGAGCAAGGACTCTACACAAACAGGCCCTTTACACAGAAGATCCCTGAGGATCACGATTGTAACTCCTCTATCTCTGTTTCCCTAGGATGAATCTCAGCACCGGATGCATAGTAAGTGCAGTCAATGTCTATTGAATGAGGACCTTGAATGAAGTAGACTCTCACTGGAGCTCTGTCAGAAATTGTAGTGATAAGAAAGAAAAAAGATTCCTTCCAAAGGAAAATAGGAATGGGAAGGATTCCCGAAACATGGATTGAGAGGGGGCGGTACTGGTGGACCAAGCCTGGGTAAACACGGTAGAGCGCTCTCTCTCACTCTGCCCCCAGCACACTGGACAGTCCCCCTTCACTGGTGCCTGGGTAATAAAGCTCTGGAGGAGCCCCTGGTGAGATGCAGTGCTGCTTAATCAAAGGGCACAGAGCCGAGCATTTGTCCTCATGATTGTCATCAGCTGAGACAATACAGCTGTCTGGTTGGCCTGGCCCCAAATGGAGACTGCCCTAAGACTTGCGTCAGATTTCTGGACAGAGAAACCAGTGAGACCCTAATGGGGGTGAGGAGTGTTCATCCTGACAGATGGGGGAGCAGAGCACGGGGCTGAAACTACCTCAGTCCCATCACTGTCCTGCCTCGGAGAAATTCTGGGCCCGGGACTGATGCTGCCAGCAGAGCACACTTCCTGGGCCACTGATGGTACCAGAGGTAGAGGTCCTTGAGACTATCGTCACCAACTTCTCTTCCTTAGCAATTTTGTTTCCCCAGGCTGTGCAGCCCTCCCATGGTTTTGCTTGTCAGTTGATGATGGAGTCTTTCTACCAAGTTGGAACAGAAAGACCAAGATGATTAAACAGCAATCCATCAGCTATCTGCCTGCAGAACAAAAAGTTAGATATTTTTGGCTGCCCTTTGGCAGAAAAGATCCCATTCAAGATTCTAACTAGGTTACCTGTGAAAAGTTCTTGGTTATGATATCTTTTTCCCCACTTACATAAAAACAATACATAAATACCAATGTATTTCTTGTCAGGCCATGCCAAAGAAGAATTTGTTGAAGATTTAATATCTTAATGCATTGGATGTCCTTGAATTTGGAAGAATAATCAAATCCTCAGGTGTTTTGAAGATCTACAAAACAAGACTTTCTATTGTTTTAAATGGGTAAGATTCAATAAAGGGAATGATACGTAAAGAACTATTAGTTCATCTGTCTGGGCATCTACAAGTGTGCCTTTAAGACATAGCAACAAAATAATTCATGTTTTAATGTTTTTAACAAACAGTAAACAGTAAAATATTCCAAACTACAGCCAAAAACCCTGACCAAGAAAGAGGGCCTAGTGATGATCATGAAATCAGTGATGAAAGTCAGAGTTTTACTTACTTTAAATCCCTTTTGTGCTTAAGCTGACTTCCCCTGAAAAAGAAAGAATTCCTCCTGCCTGATTGTCTTTGAACTGGGTCATTTTGCTTTTTCTTGTCTTTGAATTCAAATGGAAACATCGGCTCTTCCAGAATATTGAGTCTGTCGGGCTTCAGGCTCAGGCTACGTCACCGGTTCTCCTGGCTCTTGAGCCTCAGACTCAGACCGGAAGGATGACCACAGCTCTCCTGAGCCTCCAGCTCGCTGACTCACCCTGCATGTCTTAGGATTTGCCCACCCCTGTGATAGTGTGAGCCATTTCGTTATAATAAATCTCCTTCTAAGTATATATATATATATATGCAGCCTATTGGTTCTGTTCCTCTGGGGAACCCTGGCTAATGGAACACAGAAGGGAAAAGAAAGGGAAAAAAACATAGAAAAGAAGGAAGGGTGGAGGGTGAGAAGGCGTGGGGAAATGAGAACCCCGAACCTACGTGCTTTGAAAACGTAGGGAGAGGGCGGTGATCTCTGACAGCATTGATGACTCACTCCTGTTATGTAATTAGAACCTGCCTTCAGCCTTGCTGCCTTCCCCATTCTTGTCTTGGTGAAGTGGGGCTTCCTAGCTTGGCTTGTTTTCTTGTTACTCAGGAGCTGTTGCTAACATAAGGTCATACTTAGAAAACTGAACCCTCAATAAGATTACTCAGAGACTTGGCAGTTTTTGTTCTGGCTGTTTTGTCTTTAAGTTGAAAAAAAAGAAACAGCTCACTTTGCCACAATGACATTACCCACCACTTTGAAACATACGTCTTGTAGCCAGCCCTGACATTAATGGTCTTTCTGCCATGAGAGAGAAACGCTTGTTTTTAAAAATGTAAATAAAAAATTGGTGTACAAAAAATTGTATCAGAAGAGCTTCTCTGATAAACCCAGTTTTTAGAAAATTACTTGCTGAAAAGAAACAAGAGAGCTGAGAATTTGTCCAGTATATACTTAATTAATTCATTTCTGCCGTGGTATTATGATAACCTCAGAAATCTTGAGGGTTATTTAAAGGAGAGATTTATTAAGCATTTAGAGGTTCATTAAGGTTTTCATTCTTTGTGTTTGTTCGTTTGTTTGTTTGCAGTTTTTGGCTGGGACTGGGTTTGAACGCGCCACCTCTGGCATATGGGGCCAGCGCCCTACTCTGTTGAGCCACAGGCGCTGCCCTGTTCTGGTCTGTTTTTGTAAAATCTTTTTTGTTATAATATTAAAGTGACAAAGATAAACCACTTTATCTGTAGTGGTACAAACGCCCTTTGGAATATCTGCCTAGCTCAAGACATTCTCTTGGGAGCTCCACTCACTCAGAGTAGCAGGTGCCAGGTTTCAGTGTGCACAAGCTCATACTTTATGGTTCACAGCTGCTTGGATGAGAGATGGACACCTGACCCCAAGTTCAGGTCAAAGTCCTTCTCTGGGAATGAGGAATGAAATCAGGAAGGCATCTTGTGCACACCAGCATGCACACACCCAGAGTCACTCACTTTCCCTAAATATGAACTTGACAGCCGTGAGCTGCCATCTTTTACCCGCTATGCCAGCTGAGCAGAAGACAGAAAAGAAGGCTCTCAGGAAAGAAGACAAAGATAGTCCGAAACAGTGATGGGTGACAGGGAATAGTATCTTGGGGCCTTTCTGGGGTCTTCCAGTCCCTGTATGCTGACCCTTCTGGGACCATGACTGAGCTCCTGCCTCTGATGTGAGCTGTGTCCTTCTTACAAAGACCCACCTCTGCCTTTGTCTCTCTCTCCTTCCCTTCCACTGCCAAGCTGACTTGAACTATATTTTTGTTACTCGCAGCCAAGTAATTTGAATGTATTCAGTTATAATTTAAAAAATTAAGTTATAATTTAAAAATTTAAAAAATTAAAATTCCATTCTTGGGTTGTATAATAAAAACTCAGGCTTAAGGATTTCCTGATAACCTGTGATGCCATTGGAGGACATTTACGCTACATGCAGACTTGCCCACAGGAGAAAAGACACAGCACAGGGCTACTTGGTGCCATATCACAGTCCCAGCAAAATGTCAGAAACAACCTCAATTTTTGTGACTAGAGTATTGGTTACATAAATTATGCTAATTCCTACAATTGAAAGTACCGTGAGGCTCTAAAAAGGATTGAATAATGAAAAGGCTCTTTATGTTTGGAAAGATCTCCAAGTTAAAAATAGCAAGGTGTGGAATAATGCGTTTGATAGGGTGTTCTTGGGGGATAACAACATCTATTCAAATTTGCTTATACATACATTGAAAAAACTCTGGGAAAAGAAGCAAAAATTTAGTACCAATGGTTTTCCCATGTGTATGGGCATGGGTGGCTTAGATGCCAGATGGGAGTAGGAAGCACACTTCTTAATGGCATACTTCCGAAGGGATTTTACAACCTGTTGGAGTGTGTGTCGTTAACTATGAGAGAGAAAACAGGGAAGGAGAGCAGGAGGAAGACAGGAAGGCTGGAAGGCAGAGGAGAGGAGGGGAGAGTCAGATGGCCAGAGATGACAACTTTGCTTTATCAGAATCGTCAAAGGAAATATTTGAAACTGCTCTCCCTTGAGAAGGTGATGGGTCAGAAAAGCCTCAGATGTGTGAACAGGCCAGGCTGTGGCCACCTCCGGGTGACTCTGCATCCCCCTCTGCACACTCACGAGCCTGCTAAGTGGTGGGAGTCACCATCTCAAGTCTGTGTTTACCTCCACCCACAGCACCCTTCCTGGAGAATCAAACGCACTGTTACCAGGTGAATTTCCATAATAATAATAATTATTATTTTGAAACATTTTTTGCCCCAGGCTAGAGTGCCTTGGGGTCAGCCTAGTTCATAGAAACCTCCAACTCCTGTGTTCAAGTCTGCCTCAGTCTCCCCAGTAGCGGGGACTGCAGGCGCTGGCCACCATGCCCAGCTAATTTTTCTCTTTTTAGTAGAGACTGGGTCTCGTTTTTGCTTAGGCTGGTCTCAAACTACTGAGCTCAAGCAATCCTCCCACCTTAGCCTCCCAGTGCTAGGAATACAGGCATGAGCCACCATGCCTGGCCCAAATTTCTGTAATTAAACTAAACCTATAGAAGTGCTTTATAGTCAGGGAAGCTGATTTTGGCTGGTAGGACCCGCTGCCTGTCCAAATGCTCCTTGGGTACAAGGAAGCAGAGAGGTCAAGGGGCATCTCACAGGACCTGATTTTTGGACACAGTATGGCCACTGTCAGAGATATGGCTGAGCCTGCAGGGATGAGGGAGGGAGGAGGGAATCAAGTCCTCTGAACCCTGCACCACACCCAGTGCTTTCCATGTCCCCCAGGCCTTTCCTCCCTCTGCTTCCTTCCCCCATGGTGATGGGCACTGTGAGTCACAGCATTAGGTAGCGGGATGGAGTTCAGCGTTTCTTAAGTGACAGCCACAAACCACCTGCATCGTAGAACTGCTGTCCAAATGTCCCCAGACAGCCCTGCTGTAGAACTGCCAACCAGGTGTCTGGGGGTGAGTCCCGGGAACCTGCATCATTGGCAGGCACTCCTAGGTGATTCTCATTTGCACTCATTTTGAGCAGCACTGGCAGAAATGAAAGGGTCTTAGATTAGCAGACAAAAAAAGCCAAGTTCAAATCCATTTACTACCTGGTGGTCTTGGGCGAATTACTTAGTAACTCCCAGCATGGGAGTTAATGCTATTTTACAGGAGTTATTTCTTTTAGGAGTTATAGGAGATGTGCCATTTTATAGGAGTTATATTTTTCTCTTTAAGGATTAAATGGGATAAGACATGTGTCAGGACTGGCAAACGCTGAGCTCCGCTAAAGATCAGCACACAGTGCCCTCGGGAGTTAGAAGTCTTTGTAAGTCTCATGATATATATATTTTGCAACGATTTAAAAGGCTGATATAACTCTCTTTGGATGGTCGCAGAGCAAGGAGACTCACCAAGTGGCTTTACTGCCCAGGCCTTAATGACTTACTGAGGAGTGGGGGACACAGGGCTGTGAGAAAAACAAGGTGATGGAGAGACACTTTCAGAAAAGCAGTTGCTCCAAAGGCAAGTAATAAACCTAGCCTAGAGCACTCGTGAAAGCGGTGTCCTCTACAGATGTGTTTTTCTGCAGGGCTCATAGGCTTGAAGTTACTGGTTCTCTCCCAGAGGGAATATGTCCCCCAGGGGACATTGGCAATGTCTGGGGACATTTGGATAGTCACATGGCAGGTGAAGGGGGTGCTACTGGCATGCAGTTGGAAGAGGCCAGGGATGCCGCTGAACATCCCCAGGGGTGACGGACAGCCCCACCATGGAGAAGTACCTGGCCTGAATGTCCATACCACCCAGGCTGGAAAACCACAGAGGACTCAGTGATAGAAGGTGACGCCTCAGGCAGCTAATTCCCTCCCAAGGGACAGACTTCTGCTGCCATATTGCAAAGCCCCACAGATGGACACAGGTCGTGGCGTCCTGTAGATCACCACTAACCACTTTGCATGTCACACATCCAAGGTAGCATCCTGAGAGTGCTGGAAAAGCAGCAGGTGTTCCTCTCTGCAGGGGATGGCGGCGCTTGCCTCACTGCTTTGTCTTTTTTTTTTTTTTAACCAAGAGGGCAAAGAAACAAGAGGGAGCTGGCAGGCTATTTGTGGAGCAGGGCTGAGATCGTGGGGCCCCACACCTAGACTCCAGTGAAACCTGCCTCGAGGGCTCACAGGGAGGCGTGGAGGGTGCCCAGCACCCTGGTCAGTCCCATGGCCTCTGACTTCTGTGACCTTTGCTAGTATCTTGTTTTCCCTGATCCTTGGTTTCATTTCGGGATTCTCTCCCGATAATTCCAGTCGAGCGTCTTGGTTAACCAGCTCTTGGGCTTCTCTCCCTCCACTCTGATTTCCCTTTCTCCATTTCTCTCCCCTTTCCTGGCCTGGCCTGTGCTCTTGGGCTGTTCTCCCAGACTCCTTCTCCCCCGTGTGCAGGTCTGGCTGCTCTGTGCTCTTTCCTCATGCCCCACCCAGTCCCCCAGGGCTCTTCGCCATTTTCACGCATGTTGCCAACCCACGTGCAGGGCCAGCTTCATGGCATGTCCCCTATGCAGCGGTATAGGACCCTATGCTCAGAGGGAGCCCACGGTGGGTTTCATGTTCTGCTGCCACCACATTAAAATGGGAAATAATTTTCTCTTTGAACTTGTATTTCGTTTAGGTGAATGCCAGGGGGACAGCAGAGCACGTGCAGGAACAGAGGAGATCAGGACCAGCAGGGTGTGTGTGTCTGCCCTTTCTCGCTGCCCCATGCCCAAAAGCGTTCACCACGAGCACAGACCCCTGGGGTATCACTGATGTGTGTGAGTTCGGGGAGACACAATGTGACCCCAGGGAAGTGCTTTGTCCATGACTGAGTCAGCTGGGGACGGGAGGGCGTCTGACAGCCCTAAGAGTCCACACTTCCCATTTGAGACCAGAAACTTGCCTCAAATACAAAGAGGACAGTGGTATTCCCAGAAATAAGAAGGAGCCAGGAAGCCTAGCATGTCCCTTCTTATGGCGATGTCTTGCATCTGCCAACAACTTAACAAAGGGAAGGGAAAGATAAGATCTCCTTTCAGTTCTTCCTTACTCCTCAGGGAGCCAAAGGTAGAGAACTTGGTAGAATGTGGGAGCATCGGGAAGTGAAATAAAAGCAGTTGCATTTGTTTTGTGTAGCATTTCTACTGTTCTGGTAAGAATGCAATATGCAAATCAGGTAATTTTGACCATTTAGCATAAGAGTTAAATGCTCTTAGATTTGCATTTTAAGCTGGCATTGTATAATAGAAAAAAGGAAAGGTGAGATTCATGCTAACAATTTAAAATTTTAATTTTCACTTAGAGTGGCGTGAAATAGCAAATAATAATAATTAAAAAAAAAACATGTGACAAGTGAAGTGAGAATCTGCAGAAAAAAGGAAGAAGGGTTGATTTTAGTACCTCTTACTGCATATTTTTCCTGCTTTTGGAAAGAAGGCCTGCATATTTTCATTTGCCATTGGCCGTGCCTGTAGGAGCTGATTTGCTCCGGCCAGAACCAGAGCATCTTTGTTGGCAGAACGACCTCAGGTAATAGGAATCCACTTTGCCTGTGCGCTCAGACAGCAAGAGGTGCCTGGGAACCAATATTTCCTGGGGACAGCAGTGAACCGAGGACTGACAGATTAGGAAGTGTAAATATGCCACCAGGACAGCTTTGGAAGGTGGCCTGTATTGACTCCCAGCTCACCCTCTGTGTGACCTTGCTTAGTAGGGCACCTTTGCTTACTCCTTAGCTCCCTGTGTCTGCTTCCTTACTCCTTACCAGTGTTTCCTGGGGAAATTCCTAAGCAATCACTTTCATTCAATCTAACGCAGTGTGTCTCTGTGTCCAGAGAGCTGGGTTCCTGCCTGCTGAGATGGGTGAGTGGTGCCATGTGGATGGACTCAGCTGTCCTTCCCAGCTCTTTGATCTGTCTCTACCAAGGCCATTGTCCTTGGAGTGAATGGTAGATGAAGATCAGGCTGTAGAGTGGGAAACCTAAGATGCTACGGATGTTCCCCAAAGAGTCTTCTGTAAATGCGGGAGTTTAAAGTTTCTGCTGAAACTTTAGATATAAAAATCATTCCATGTGGGGCACAGAGAAATTGGAGGGCACTTTGGAGAGCATCTTCATCATGGAAATATTCTTACCAAGCCCCAAGTGAGCAGAGGCCAGATGGCTTGGGCCCCAGGATAATGTGCCCTGTTTGCCAAACACGCCTCCTGTTGTCCAGTGTCCCCAGCTCCCCTTGCTTGGGTAGGGAAAGGAAAATAAAACTTACAAACAACAGGCCGGGTTTTACCTTTTAAAATTAGTCTGAGTCTGTTCTGCAAGATTTGAGCTGAAACAAAACCAAAGTGGTATCATCTTTTTCCGCTCATTGGGGAATGTGGTTATTCCATTTATGTGATCTTGAATGGCCAGTGATTTTTATCTATGCTTCAAAAATCAGCATGAATACCAATTGCTAAGAGAAATCCACCCTAACCTTCCAAATATAGTCTCTCTTTCCCATGCTGTGTAATAGCTCCGTGTAGATATTTGTGTGTCTATTTGCCGTTTCCCTTGGATTGTGAAGATCCTCAAGTCAAAAGTTTTGTCTTATTCATTTTTGAAACCCACCTGCCTTGGGAAATACTTGGCCATATACTTGATCTCAAAAGTGTTTGATTGGTTACATGGTAATAGTGGTGGCTAGCAGGGGCCAGGCACTCTGCTGAACACTTTGCAGGGGTTATTGTTGTTCCTCTTCACAACATATTATCTATGAGGTGAGTACTGTGCCTTCATTTTATACTTGGGGAAACTGAGGCTGAGAAAGGTTAAGTAACTTGCCCAAGATCACACAGCTTGCCCACCAGCAGAACAGGCCCAAACCCAGCTTTGCTGGCTCCAGAGCCTGTGTTGTCAGCCATGAAATAAATGAAGTCAATGAAATGATATTTCCAAGGCTATCAGGAAGAAAGACAGACTCATCTGCACAACTATGTTTTAATTAAACGGCAAAGCAGAAGTTCCTTATATTAAAAAGGAATAATTTTTTTTTTTTTTTTTTGCAGATTTTTGCCGGGGCTGGTTTGAACCCACTACCTCCAGCATATGGGGCCGGTGCTCTACTCCTTTGAGTCACAAGGAATAATTTTTATCTCCCAATTCTATCCAGAACCAATTTTCATTTTAACAAGTTTTTTCCAAGTCCATTGGACTTTGTTATCAGGTCTTATGATACAAATTTTTTGCTCTGGTGCAAATTAAAAGCAATTCAGCAACTAAGTACAGCTGTAGAACCCAGGTCCTCCCAGCTCCTGATTATAGCTTGCTGTGGGACTTCACCAAAATTGCATTGTATGTTTATGGCATATTAAAAAATTCTTGAGAGTGGTACTGATATACCAATTAAACACACCGGTATGTTGGGCCCCATGTGGTAGACAAAGAAAAGGGTTTTTATGTGCTATGGGAGACACATTCTTTCTTATACTTAACTTTTATTGTTTACAGATGATTTCAGGGTATTACCAAACTCCACAAATGCTGCACTGGAGTCATCTGGACATACTGGACTTTCATTGGCTAATGGGTGGTGTTTTACTTGTTTTCGTTTCAATCCAGTGTGGATTCATTTAAAATAAATTATAAAAATTCATTGGCTTCCTTTGTCTCCCCAATCCCTGCCCCAGCCTTTGTCACTGAGAATACAGGAGCATGTGGGTGGCTGTCCAGGGCTTGGGCACAGTATGGACTTGCCGGTGGCCCTGAGGGTCCTTGTCCCTGTGGTGTCACACTCCCTCCTCCACTTGGGAACGAAAGGCCCCATAGTTCAAGCAGTCTGGATTTGGAGTTGTCATTTGCAGCCACCCAAACTTTAAGATGACTAACTTATGAAAATTTAAGAGATAGAAACAGTAGGAGGAACTGCTCGAGAACCACAAAAGGGAAGGAAAGAGGCAGAGTCATGTATTCAGAAAAGAAATGAATTGGCAATTAGGAGATGTGGGTTTCAAGTAGCATGACCATTTAACTTACTATCCAAACTGGAATTCTTTGCAAATGACAAATAGCTATGACAATTATTCTGGGACAAGTTGGAACTGTTCTGGAATGGCAAGGCCACCACCGTTCTAGGACACTAACTGTCCAACCTCCAGCAAGTCACTTAATGTCTCTGGGTCTCAACATCTTTTGAAGAAAGAGGCAGTCGGACTACAATTTTCCTAATCCTTTTACTATCAAGAACTTCTTTCTAATTCTCCCTACATTCTCCCTGATTTTCAGATGATCATGTCAGGTAATACTGAGTGATACAGAATAAGTAGAAGTCCTGTCAATCAGAACTTTTTGTCAGCATGAAACAACTAATTACCATGCCATGTTAATAAAGTTTTAGGCAAAAGAAAAACAAAAAACCTCATATGTTCCTACCCCTGTGAATCCTGCTTAAAGTAAACTGAAGAACTCTGACACCATTTTCGAACATGATAATAGCTTTTGGATCCCCTCCAGTTTCTTCACAATCAATAGACATCTAAGTCTAGAGGTTAAAGCCACTTGACCAGATGATTTATTAGCTCATATCCTGTTCTGATCTTCTCTGATCACCTGATCACTGTAGTGCCTCATGCTATAAAACACAGAGAAAGAGGACGGAAAAAGAAAAAGAGCCCACTGGAGTCTGAGGCTGTAGGCCATTGATGTGGGTCTGGGCAGGGGCCCTGTCTACGGATGTGAGATGGGGAAGAGTGGGTCCCTCATTCCAGGGAACCTGAACAAAGTTCCTGCAGAGGGAAACAAAGGTACTTCGCCTCCGGGCAAATTTCCTTCTCACTTTTAAGGCTTCTTGAACCATGAATAGGAGAATCCTTAGGTTGTATTCACAACACTAGGAGATGAGCAGAGAGCAGAAGTGAAACAGCTGTGCAACTGCTCATTCTCTTCTCACCTCTGTTCCCCACCCCGCCTCACTCTAGAGCAGTGGTTAGCAACCTAACGCTGCGACCCTGTAATACAGTTCCCCATGTTATGGTGATGTTCTGTTCATTGCTGCAATGAAAATGATTTTATAGTTGGGGGTCATCACAACATGAAGAACTGTATTAAAGGGTCGTGGCATTAGAAGGTTGAGAACCACCTCTCTAGTGCAGTGTTTTTCAACTCTTTGTATCTTACGACACACTTGAACCTATGGTTAAACTTCCACAGCACACTTAAATTAGTTGATCAAAAAAAAAAGAGTAAAAAAAGAATATACTTACTGTACTTTGAACGTCTTTAAAAAATAATTTAATTAATGATCTTTAAATATTTTTGTGGCTCACCTAAGATCCTCTCATAGCACAGCGAAAATCATTGCTCTAGGGGAGGAATGGGCAGTGAAAAGCCTCCCATGGGTCTACTATGGAGGGTCTGAGACCTGAGGTCTGCAGAATCAGCAAGTGAAATAAATGAAGAATGAGGCCTGCTTCCTACTGCCATGGGTAGTGCTAATATTCTAGTTTCTAAGGCTGTAAGCTTGCAATGTGCTCGGTGGGGGGCAGTGCCAGTCACCAAGTGGTGTTGGAAAGCACCTGTGTTGGTGGGTAGAAGGCTGGGACAATGACTGCAGGTGGACATACTAGCATTGTATGCCCTGTTATGAGCATAATACAGACTCATCTCACCCCAAATGTCAAAAGCATCTCCACTGAGAAATACTGAATACAAGAATGGGATTTAAATTCTTACATACAAAGAATTATTTGGTACCTGAAAGAGGATTCAAATCATCCTGGACAATTTCCTATGAGGCTGGATTGTCGGACAGACCATCTAGATGGATGAGGTTGATTCCAATAGCTCCTGGGTAAGAGGAAAGAGCAGAGGCCACTCCAGAGGGCCCTGGGCAGGCCACCCCAAGCTAAAGTATATGAAGTATTTTGTGGGGTGGCTTCTTTTCTTGCAATGTTGACAGAATTGTTAAATCATTGGGTCGTTTTATTTAAGAGATGACTGTCATTTTCCCTGAAAGCAGAAGAACAACTTGAGCTAAAGCTAAAGTGTGGGTGGATGGGTAGCTGCCAGGGCAGTACTTCCTTTGTGCTTTGCCTTCTATGGATGAACTTTGACTTTTCTCAAATTTGGTTCCATTTATTTCAGCTAGGAGTGTGTGGTGGGTAAACCTCTCACCAGTCTTCCCATGGAATGGTTGACTCAGCTCTGCTCAGAGTTAGTGGCCCCAGGGGCAGGGAAGGGAGGCAGGCCAAGGCTCCTCTCTGTGAGATACCTCCTAAAGGAAATAGGTCACCTGGCAACTCACAAAGGAGACTGTGACCATAAATATCTCAGGAATCAGTTTCCTTAACATTTTAAATAATGAAAAACATTTGCTTGTTTAAGTCTCCTAAGTTTTCCCATTTTGGTATTCAACCCCCAGTGCCTTGCTTCAGAATTCCACAGCAAGGTACTAACATGACATCATGTTTGGGAGGAATGCACAACACATAAAATCTTGCCTGGGTCAGAGGGACGTGTGAAGCTCTCAAGAGGGCCCTCAGACAAATACACAAACGTGGCCTTGCACATGTGAAATCCCTATGCAAGGGCAAATATCTTTATGACTTTGGTCCTGGGACCTGGCTGGGATTAGAATTTATAGCCAGCAAGCTGCTGATATGGAAGTAATGGTCATTTAGTGTGTGAATGACCATTTTGGGAACCGGGAACTTAGCACATCAGGCTGGAAATCTCAGAGTGAAGCCGGGGTCAACCCTCTTCGCCTTGGCTGGAATATGTTAACCCACCCCTCAATCTGTCCCATGGGCCTTTTCCCTGTCTTCCTTTGGATTTACGGCCTTTCCTGTAGTTCTTTGGGGCTTTGACACACATGACAATTTAGCATCAAGGGAATCCCCAAGTCAGGAGGAGAATATCTTTCATGGCTATAAATGTTATTCTGAAATTCTTCTTGACTAATGTTTCATGAGCACTTATGCCTGACCTGCTCCCTGCAATGTCCCCACCCTCTAAGAGCTTATAACTCCCTGACTCATCTTGCTCACAATGGGACACTTACAGATGTCCTTTCTGAGCCCCTAAGCTTCAGCCATCTTTAGTGTAGAAGTTCTTGTCTGGGTGTAGTTTTGGCCTTTAGGGGATGTTTGGCAATGTCCAGAGACACTTCTCATTGTCACAACTCTGTGTGTGTGGGGGGACTTTTACTAGTATGTAGGGAATAGAGGCCAGAGATGCTTCTAAACATCCTACAGTGCACAGGACAGGTGCCCATAGCAAAGAAGGATCCAGTCCCAGATGTCAATAGTGCCAAGCTGAGAACCCTACATTGGAGCAGGGGACAGGGCTGGCTTCTGCATTAGCCAAGAGGGAAATTGTCTAAATTTTCACTGTCCAGCAGGGCTTTCTGTGATACAAGGAATGGCCAATATCTATGCTGTCCAATGTGGCAGCCATGAGCCCCTGGTGGTTATTGAGCACTTCAAATATGACCAGTGTGACTAAGAGCTGAATTTTTAATTTGGCATATAATTTTTTAGTTAAATTTTAATTGTCCTCTGAAACTAGGAACTACTGTTATAGATGGTGCAAGTCCACCCACCGGGAGCCTGGAAGCATTGAGATTGCCTGTACTAGTCAGTTATGTCTTCTACTGGCTTATAATTAAAATTCCACAGTTTGGCACTCCTTCTTTAGCTAAGACTTTGACCATAGTAATATGACGGTATGCCTGGGAGCGAGATGACCTTTGACTTATAAAGGGCTGATACTAATTTAATATGACTAATGACCTGAAAGATTTTTTTTTTTTGAGACAGAGTCTTACTTTGTCACCCTCAGTAGAGTGCTGTGGCATCATAGCTCACAGCAACCTCAAACTCGGGCTGAAGTGATTCTCTTGTCTCAGCTTCCTAAGTAGTTGGGTCTCCAAGCGCCCACCACAATGCCTGGCTATTTTTAGAGATAGTCTCACTCTGGCTCAGGCTGGTCTTGAACTCATGAGCTCACGCAAACCACACACCTCAGCCTCCCAGAGTGCTATGATCACAGGTGTGAGCCACCGCACCTGGCCCTGAAAGATGTTCTGATGGAAGAAGAGAGCACCGAGGACCTACGTGTGGTAGAGGGGCCTCATGAAAATGACAAAGGGTGAACTCAGGGAGGGTGTCTCTAGGAGAAACTAGGGGATGTGGAGACATGGTCCAGAGGCAGTCTATGTTTCTTTTAATCCAGCAAACTCTGCTGAGAATAGAAGCTCAATACTCAACTTTCCCATGTAGACACATGTCTGCAAAGAGCAGAGCCAAAAAGAGGCAGAAAAGACAAGGCTGATGACAAAACAGCATCTGTTTTCTGCTTCCTGCTTCCTTTCTACCTCTCTGTAGCTGTTAGTCCAAGTTCCCAAGCACTGGAATATTATGGTGCCCCCTCCCATATCTAAAGCCAATTAAAGGCAATGCTAGACCACAAAATTTAAAAGGTTTTTTTGTCTTTTTGATAATTACAAAGTTATGGCTAGGTCCATTCAAAGCCTTATTGTTCTGATGTTTGCTGGTGCCCTAAGCAGGTTGAGTGTCTCCTTGTTAACCCAGCACTGCTTTAGAGTCTAAATTTTAGAGCTTATATTCTCTATGATCTGGTATACATGTAGCCTATTGTATAGATTTTCATAAATGGAATATTGTATAGATACTATAAAGATTTCTAGAGAAGAAAGCAAAGTTCCCAACCCACATTTCTAGAGACAAGGAAATAATAATAGCTAACCTGAACAAAACTAAACCCTAAATCCTCTCTTCTTAAATGTTCTGTAGTGCTCAAATGGGATCTCCTGGTAGCATCACTTTTGGCAATTCCTGTGGAGTCGATCTCCAATGGAGATTAAACACAAAGAGGAAGTTCACTAAAATTATGAGAGTGAAGGGGGAACTGTGGCATAAGATTTGCTAAAAAGGTAAATTTTTTTCCTGTTCAGAAAGACACAAGTTGAGAGAAACCCGGGGCTGAGATATTAGCCACAAATTATGAATCTATCAGAACATGATATGGCGAGGGGGAATGGAGAACGTAGGTACATTTAGAACTGTGAAAGGAAGTGTCAGATAAATCAGTGGGGAGGAGATGTGGTTGAAGAGTCTTTTACCCCAATGGTAAAGGCTGCAAAAACAAAGAGTTCAACAAATGTTTAAATGTAAAATGACAGTTTCATGATGAATTATTGACTAGATGAAGCTAAGATATTGAAAGTGAATCTCTTGAGATTGGAAGGAGAGGTGCTTCCATCTCCTTCCCAAAATGACCCTGTGGCGTCCTACAAACTGGGACACTAGGTCTGACCATGAGCCTTTGGGTTTATTTCACATGGCCACTCTTGCTGTGGGATAAGGGTAGCTAAACCTCTTGGGGTCAATTACTCACATTTGACATGAGCAGTTTTTACACGTTGGTGCTGAAACTGACTGAGAAACACAAACCTTCCTGGGTAGAACCGGGAGATCTCTACCCAGCAAGCTCAGACATCGGGGGTGAGGCTGGAGGGAAGCTGTAGTTCAAATGCAGTAATAGTTGTTTTTAAAGTGATCCTCTCTAAGTCCTTGAATGCAATGGCTGATTATTGGGTCAACAAACATAAAAAGCTTTGTCATTGGCCTACATTTGAACCAGAAGCAACATGTCTTTCACGAGCATTTAGGATGAAAGATATAAGATTAAAAAAAAAAAAAAAAAGGTTGGTAACAGTGAGGACCATTTGAGGGTCTTTTTAATGTGTGTTTTGCCCTAAGAGGAAAAAATAAGATCTGTGAAATGTCCTTGATCTTTTTCCAAGCCAGAGTTGTAAGCCTTGTGTTATCTTCATGTTTTCAATACAAGAAGGGTGGGTCAGTTTTCCAATCAGACTTTCAACTCTTAGCTGCATGAGATTATGACTATGAGGTACAGTGAATAATGGTTCAAAGAACACTTTTCTGAGCGTGAATTTGACCATGTCATTTCTATTCCTAAAATTCATCCTTACCTCCAGGGGAGTCTCCTTGTCAGGACATGCAATTCTTACCTCTGTTCTCATCACACTGAGCTACTTCCAGTTCTCTAAATGTGCCATGTTCTTTTGCAATGGCACACTTTTGCCAATGCTGTTCCCTCTTTTTCGAATCACAGGCACCATCTTTGTGAAACCATCCTCAACAACTCTTGAATTAAATTCTCCTCTGTATTCTTTATTTAGTTTTATTATAGCACATACCATGTGTTATTTAAGTGACCTCCCATGAAATCCCCGAGGCCAGAGGGCAGGCACTGTGTTGCAATCACCCTTGTTATCTCAGTGCCTAGCACAATGCAGGCACAAAGGTAATAGCAGGTAGATCCATGCTTGATTTTTTTGAGTGGATGAGTTTCAAAGTACTGTAAGTGATAAGAGCTTTTCAGCGAAAGCATTTTCCCTTTCTTCCTTTCTGCAGAATAAATGCTGCTTGGAGGCAATTAATAGTCCCCTTATAACAGTTCAGCATACAGATGTAAGCTAAACTTCATGCTTTCCCCTAGGACAAGTCCAAAAAGTAAGAACAGAAATGGTTCACAAACTTCAGGAAAAGGAAGGAAGGAAGGGAGGGAGGGAGAGAGGGAGGAAGAGAAAGAGGGAGGGGAGGGGAGGGAGAAGGAGTGAGTGAGGGGAGGTAGGGAGGATTGATTGATTTTCCCTTTGAAGGTCTACTTCAGGCAAAAGGGAAGAAATTACTTAAACAGTATTTTGTTCTGAGGCTTGGTCACTAAAGACAAAGAAGAAAGTGACTGAAACATGTTGAGTTCTGTCCATGAGATTAAAAGAGGAACATCTTTCATTTCCCAATGCATCAGAAGATCCAAGATATGGAATCAGCCCTAGTGCCCACCAATCTGTGAATGGGTTAATAAATTGTAGTATATGTATACCATGGAATACTATTCAGCCATAAAAAGTTAGAGACTTTGCATCTTTTGTATTAACCTGGAAACAGTTGGTAGAGAATGTTCTCTTCAGTAGAGTATTGCAAGAATGGAACAGCAAGGATCCAACATATTCAATACTAACATGAAGACAGTAGACGAACTAATACATGCACACACAAGAGAAAACCTCAATTTAATTCAAGTTGGGGGAGGGGAGAGGAGGGAGGAAGGGAGGAGGGAGAGAGAGGGTTTGGTGTGCTCTCACCTAATGGGCACAAGGTAAGGGTGTATGACGCACCTTCTGGACGAGGGTCAAACTACAACAGGGACCTTAACTAGCAAATGCAAACATTATAACCTAATTGTTTCTACCCTTGTACTAATCTGAAATAAAAAATTTGAAAAAAGAAGACGCAAGTTGTGTTTCACTGAGAAACTTTTTTAAAAAGAGGCTCAGGAGAGTAGGAGAGTTGCATTAGGCAATGGAAACCAGACCAAACCTCACATGAAAGATGAGGTTATTAGTCAATTTATTTCCCAATACCTCCTCTAACATCACCCTTTAAATTTTTGGAGATGAATAAGCTTTATTATTCACCTCGATTGGACTATTGTGCCTCACAGATATTGATGCCTTTCTTGGAAAACACCCCCAACCCCACCCTGCATCCTCCTCTTACTGTGGAAAGATAGAGGGACAGAGAGTGCCAGGACGGACATGCCCGCGCAGGATGTGGGAGAGACATCAGGTGAGCGGCAGGTGCGGAGGCCACAGCCAGGGCCACACAGCCAGGAGAGGCTTCCCTCCTGGCAGAGAGGCTGTCTCTACTTGCTTCTCGCTGAGATTGCTCATCAGGTGTGGCTGGGGATTCCAGCAGCCTGCAGCTGTGTTTAGGAGGGCGTTTGCTGTATCTACCACATCCTTTGAGGATTTCATTGCAGGCATTTTATCCCCTTTAATGACTGCTCTGTCAGTTTCTGAACGTGGGGCTGGGTCTGTGTGCCCTGGACGGTGATTCTGTTCCCCATTGTTGAGGTTGGATACGACATATATTCATGTATCCTTTTGTCTTGGCCTTTCTCCTGGGAGGGATCCGTGGGCTCTGGCCAAAACAGGGAGAAAACTGTAGGGGGAAGGGCTTTAGTCCACAGTTTGGGGTTACCCAGTTTTCTTCCTTTCCTTCATATCCCATCAGCTAATTAATCATCTCCTGCTGCTCTTTAGCATTCCTTAACAGTTTTCAAATCCATCCCCTAGATGAGTTACATAAATAGAACACATCAGTTAAAAATCAAGTTCTTCGAAGTTATTGAATAAAGCAGGGACATACGATATATAAAGTAGGAAAAGCCAAATTATAAAACAGTTTAAGTAAATGATTTATATGAACATATATATGATTTTGAAAAGAACAGAATACACACAAAAATCAGAATGCTTATCCATGGAGTGGAACTAAAGGGCATTTTTATTTCATTCGTTGCACACTTTCAAAGTCGTTTCCTAATTTTTTTTTACAGTGAGTATATATTATCTTTTGTCTGAAAAAAATAATATGGCATTTTAAGAAAACGAAATGCATACAAATAAGGGGAATTTAGGGTCTCTCTTCTTCTCTGCTCGTTATTACTACCATTGTTTAGTTTATTGGCTGTTCTTTTTTCTCACTTGCCAAAATTGCCTTGCCTGTCCATAGGTTTGTTTACACCAGCATCACCACAAAACACGTAATGATCTTATAAAGATTTCTATAGTTATGACTTCACTAAGTGATAGGAACTTTTCAGTTCTGTGATAATCTTCCAGGACCACTGCTGTATATGTGGCCCATCGTGGACTGGCAGAACAAGACTCTGTTACTTGATGTCTGTCTTTTTTTCCCCTGAAGAGCAGGAGGATGTTCTGTCCAACTCTGTCTATAGCTCTCAGCGCAGTGTCAGGCACCAGTGCGTGCCTAATAAACATTATTAGTGGACATTCTTTTAACAGGCATGGATGGGGATAGGGGAGGGGAGGGAAGAGAAGAGGAGAGGGGAGGGGATTTGACTTCCCTGTTATTGATTTATTGCTCCTGCTATAGAAGCTGTTATTCTTAGTTAACCTGATTTAAGCCATCTTCTTTCCTCAGAGGATGGTAATGCACTTGAAAACTTAAAGGCATTCAATCATGCCAGCACTTATCCACTTTTCATCTTCGGGGCATGAGGAGACACATCCCATTAACTGTGCCTTATAGACACATAGAAAAATACTTTCCCTCAGTAAGAAATTTAATTCTGGATAAGTAAAGCGTTGCTCGGCGTTATGGCATAAATTGTGACCTCTCCAAATTCACGTGTTGAAGTTATAACCCCCAGCGCCTGGGAGTGTGACCTCATCTGGACATAGGGCTATTGCAGATGTAATTTTAATAGTTAACATGAAGTCATCAGAGCAGATCTCTAATCTAATATGATTGCAGTCATTATAAAAGGAGAAAATTTGGACACAGACATGTGCACAGGGAGAACGCCACACGGACATGAAGGCAGAAGTCAGGGTACTAAAAGCCAAGGAACTTCAGAGATTGCCAGCAAACCGCAGAAGTTAGAAGAGAGGTGTAGATTCCCCTTGCACCGCTCAGAAGGAGCCAAGCCTCCTGATACCTTGATTTCAGACTTTTAGAGACAATCAGTGCCTGCCCTTTAAGCCATTCAGCTGTGGTGTCTCTCCAGCCTCATAAACCAACACACTCAGAAACACCCTAGTATCAGAAAGACACACTTCATCCTAAATCTCCCCTACTGAACTATCATTTTGGCAGCCAGCATCTGGCACGATCATGGAGCCCTTGGCAAATGGGAAAAGGATGGACTTAGTTTAGCCCTTTTGAAAATTAAATTAAGGGTAATTTTTTTCTTATACTTTTTAATGTTTTCAACTGGAAAAGAAAAATAACCTATCTGTATTTAGGCACATATAGAACTAAGTTGAAAAGACACAAAAGGGTATAAACTAAAACAAAAGTCCCCTGTTTACCTTCATTCCCAGCTACCCAGAGGCAAACTTCCTTATGTATGTGAATATATACATTTCACTTTTTATGTAAAATAGTCATAAACATCACTTCATTATAGATACTGGAGATTATTCCCTATCAGAATACACAAACATGCCTCATTCTTTTTGATGACAGCATAGTATTTCTTTCATGGATGTATTTCTTGCCCATTCTTACTAAATTCTCAGCTGACTGTCTTGATCAAAACAAACAGGATGCTTTTCCAAAGTAACCCTTCACAGCCTGGATGGGGCTGAGCCTTCTCACTGCTCTCTCCTCCCACTGACTGGACGGATGCTGTCTTTTCCATGCAAAGTTGTTGGATGTGCTTTAAACTCTGTGAAAAGTTGTCCTGCCTCATGTTTTATACAGGTGTTTCCAAAGCAGAGCAGCTTATAGTTGGTGTGGGACCAGACTTTACTGGCTCCCTAGTTCATGTTTCATCAGGTTTTTCTCTTCTGATGAACTGTGCTGTAAACGATAGGTTGGCTGCGTGTTGGGCAGATGAAATGTGAGATGACATGCAGTAATCGAACCTTTGATAAGTGTTTTCATACCTTCTCATGGCCCCTGGGCCACCATTCACTTCCTCAATGCTGCTGCGCTGGGATTTGGGGACTCCCCTGAGTTCTCTCTGCTTGCATTTCTTGAACCTTTCCTGCATCCTCGCAGAGACAACTGGGAAATGCTTCTTGTTAAACAAGACTGCTTGCATTCATCGTCTCATTTCTAAAACTAAGTTAATAAAGCCATTCAGCTGCCACCTAACTATAGCCTACTTCATAAAGTTGATTCTGAAGGTGAGCTTAAGAAGATAATGGCTATGTTGAACTCATCATTTTTCACTTTGAATCTAAGAATCTCTTTAAACATCAGCCTTGGGCACACATTCAGATAATTTTCAGAACTCCCTTACCTTTTAAGAGGGTCTTTATCCTTCAAATTCTAATTGATTGCCTCTCAGTAGTTTCTATGTGTAAATGAATAATACAAAATAATGCATAAACTTCCCTTCCTTATGCAAGAGTTGACAATGTGTATTTCTGCTTAGCTCTTATCTTCTTCACTGTTGTTTTGAGATACTTTTTTTCCATCCCAGCTTTCTTTTCTAAGTTTTGCATATGCCTTGAGAATAAGAACTGGGTATCTTTACCCTTTATTGACAGAGTAAGAGATCAGTCAGCATCCAGAGGGTAAAGAGATAATCAGCCTCTCCGACAGCAATAGTTAACATTTATAGAGCACTTACTATATATGCATCAGTCACTGTCTAGAAAATTTTATGCCAGTTGCATCATTTAATTGTCATCATATCTTTCATACGATAAGTATTCTTATTTTCTTCTGAATAAATAAAGACAGACAGTTTAAGCCATTTGCCTGAAGTCACACAGCTAATTAGGCTTCAGAGTGATGTGGTCTTATACACTAAGATGACTGCCTCTTAGTGAGCCCCAAACTCTAGACAAATAATAAAAACCCAGCCATATACCTTAAATAATCTAGAAGTTTAATTAAATTTGCAAGTTAAGTCAATAGAGTATTTCGGTGGCCTACTATTTCAGCTCTCTGCTTTGGTTCTATATGTCTTTTCCAATAGCTAACCAGTGTGATTCTGTTAAAATCCAAATCTGTTCTTGGCCCAAAACTCTCCAATGTCTTCATCTCACTAGAGAGATTATGACCAGGAAAGCCAAATAGTACCTATTCCTGCCTCTGTGCCTCTCTGACCTCCATGCCATCCTGTCTGTCCTCTGCCCACCGTACTCCAGGCAAGATGCTTCCTTATTGTCCTCCTGACAAGTCAGGCTTGTTCCTGCCCCCCAAGCATTTCTCTCAGTGCTCCCTCTGTTTGAAACTCCATTCCCATAGATATCTCTCATCTTCTTCACATTATTGCTTGAAAGGAAACTTCTCAAGCTTCTGACCACAATGGCATAACTAGTTTCAGATTAGTTCCTGCCCTGTAAATACAGAGTAGAACCTCTACAAGTTGCCTACCCAATGGACTGTAATAAACTGCTCAACATACAGAGATGGTCAACATAAGGAACTAGGCCTACTGGACTGACACGTTCATGTGGTGCATGTCTACTTAAGGAGGAGATCAGTATAGTGAGGTGGTCAACCTTGGAGGTTCTACTGTAATCAGAAAACCAGACAAACTATGTGAGGCAACCATTCACAGCTTGCCAAATGTCAGTGGCTGTCAGTCTGAAGCTGAAATAAATATAATAGAGATTGAGCAGTTTTAAGGGTAAATACATGAGCATTTAAATTTAAATTCACAAAAATTAAATAAAATTTAAAATTCAGTTCCTCAGTGACATTAGTCGCATCTGCTGCTCTACTGGGTGGTGCAGACATGGAGCGTTTTCCTCAGAGCAGGAAGTTGTATGGAATCATGTAGAGCTAGAGCCTCTGTGATGTGAAATTTACAATTCCCAGGACTCGATTATTAATCACTAGACACGCAAACACATGAAAACAAGCCAGAATATTATAATCCACAGTCAAAAAAGGAAAGCAACGAAAAGAAACTGATTCACAGATGGACCAAATGTTTGGCTTAGAAAATACTTTAAACAGATACATTTTATAGTATGTAGTCAAATAATTAAAGATGTATTCATTAATTAGGGAAAAATAGTCCCTAATAGTGTGTAACTAGTTAAGAATTTTTTTTTGCAATTTTTGGCTGGGGCTAGGTTTGAATCCGCCACGTCTGGTATATGGGGCTGGCGCCCTATTCCCTTGAGCTACAGGCATCACCCAGATAAGACATTTTTAGCAGAAAAATGGAAAGCATTAAACTAAAAAAAACAAGTGGAAATTCTAGCATTATGCAATACCTGAAGTGAGTCATTCTGGAGGCACTAACTTGCAGAATGGGGATAGTGGAAAAAAGACTCAGTGAAGGTTGAGACACATCAGTAGAAATATCAAAGCTGAAGAACAGAAGAAAAAGTATTAAGGAAAAATGGACAGAGGATCATAGATGTGTAGAGCAATATTGATCAGGCTGACATACGTGTGATGGGTGTCCCAGAAGAAGATAATGCAAACAGAGAAAATATCTGAAGAAATAGTAGGCAAGAGCTTTCCAAATTTTTTGAAAAACAACTTAAATATCCCAGAAGCTCAAACAGGATGAACATAAATAAAACTCTACCTACATACCTCATAGATAAATGACTGAGCACTACAGATAAAGAGGAAATTTTGAAAAACCAGCACAAAAGACATATATATGTAAAAGGGAACAAAGTTAAAAATTATTACTAATTTTTCATCAGAAACAATAGAGGATAGAAGACAATGAAATAACATTTTTCAAGTGTTGAATTAAAAATCTTGTCCATGCAGGATTCTATACTGAACAGAAATAGTCTTAAAAATTGAAGGTGAAATAAAGACATTTTCAGATAAGCAAAATCTGAGAAGATTCATCACTAGCAGATCTGAACTACAGGAAATGCTGAAGGCTGCTCTGCAGTTCAAAAAGAAATAATGCTAGATAGAACTACAGAAAAAATGAAGAGTAGAAGAAATGATAAATAACTGAATGAATAAATTAGAGTATATTTATACTATGGACTGCTAATAAGTAATAAAAAACAGTAATGACTGACAAATGTGGTAACGTGATTTAAACTGATGAAAAGAAAATACATTCAGGACTTTATATTATAGGGTTCCATGTATATGAAGTTCTGGAAGAGGAAATACTAATCTATAATGATATAAATAACATCCATGGTAGCTTGGGTTGGGGGTATGAAACTAACTATAAAAGAGAAAGAGGAAACTTTCAGTAGATGGAAATTTCCTACACCCTTATTAGGGTAGTGGCTATAAACTTTAGTCAAAAGTCACCTACCTGTAAGCTAAAAATTTGATAGCAGGCAAATTGTACCTTAATAAGTTTTGTTTCAAAAAATTACTTTTTAGTGGAGCTTTTCCTGGGTACCCTGTCTAAAACCACACCCCACAACTCCCCTTTTCTCCCTAACACATCTCTAACACCCTAGATATTTTTACTTCTCTTGCTTTATTTTCCCTCTGTGTCTTAGAAAATAAAGACTTTAAACAGATAAGTTTTATAGTATGTAGTCAAATAATTAAAAATATATTCATTAATTAGAGAAAAATAGTCATAGTGTGTAACTAGATAAGAAATTTATCTAGACTTTTGCTTATTATGTTCATCGCCGTGAATCACACCAAGAACAGTGCCTGGCATATAATATATGCTTAATAAGCTTACATCAATTAATAAATGAAGTAATAAATGCATGAATTTACCTTCTTAATTGTTGTCAAATGTAAGCTGAGTAGACAGGCTAAAATTATGCTATACTAATATGCTGTGAAATTTAAGACATTTGGTTTTAGTTTAACTCAAAATTAGAAGGCAAATAACCTGAAAAAGGTATTGCATGTAGACTAACTACATGGGCCAGTAGTTGGCATGCTGTGTGAACTACTTCATCCAGGCTCTCAGATGAACTATAGGTGTTTACAACAAATGTAACCACAGACATGTTTTCTGAATTTCACCCATTAGAATATAAGGGCATTCCAGGGACTTAGGATAAAGGGGAGAGAAGTGGGGTTCATCGGCAATAGACAGGGGTAGGTAGCCCCTTTTTGGTTTCTCAGGGAGCCAGCAAGTGTAGACTCAGGGGTAGTGATATGACACTTGGATCTGGCACAGCTCTGACTACAAAAATGTGCTGATAAGTACATGTAATAGACACAATATTAGAATATGTATTCCACAGACTTAGACTTCTCATAGACTGTCAAATTCCAGAGAATTGGGGGAAAAAAATCTACCTGGTCCACTGTATTGGAAGGTCCACCCTTTGAAGACATTTACCCTGGACAGAGAGGGTGGTGGAGAAAACATCAGTAGCAGCCCATAGAAACATACTTCTGTCTGAAGTATCACACTCTGCCAAAGACAAGAGGAAACTGAATATCAAGTTTCAGGTGAGGTCATGTTTATTCCAGGTAAATAGTTGATAAAATGAGATTCCAACCCACAAAATCATGTGGACAGTGTTGAAGTGTGTGACTTCAATTACCTCCTCCAAGGTGAACTTCAGCCTAGCTCTGATCTCTGCTGCACTGAGATGGCATATCACACATTCCAACAGGTGACCACAGTCTGCCACTGTGTCCTGGTTGCCAGCCAGCTCTGCACCCCTCTTCCCCACCCCACCATGAATGCCAGCCTGTCTGGCTCCAGAGTTCAGAAAAGAGGTACCTTGCTTTCTGCTTTATCATTTAAAAAAACCCCTTTCCTTTCTTCTTTTTTCTGTCCCTCCCTTCTTTGTCCTACTCCCTCCATGAGAGAGTCAGTATTTTAAAAAGCTAGAGATTGGGACTCAGGTGTGGGAAAATCAAGGAGGAGTGCTCAGACTTCTCTTTCCAAGCCTTCCTGCCTGAGCCAGGAGTCAGAAAGGAAAGGAATCTGAGGACATTTTTAGAGAAGACTTTTTTTTTTTTTAAGATATTTTTGTAGGGGGAAAAAAAAGCTTTCTTTTCTGGAATATGGTGACCTGAAAGGCAGCTTGGAAAGAGAGACTATGGTGAGGCAGAATGGGAAGGCATGCAGGAGAGACAGTAAAAGTAAACTTGAGGATTCTGGGAGAAGAAAGAGGGAGAAGAACTCACCTGAGGGAATATTTAAGACTTAGCGGGGGTGAGAGATAAAGATGACCTGGTCTCACACTTTAAACCTGAGCCACGGAAACTGAGTAATACGGGATCATGATATTTGTGACTTACTTTGATAGTATGTCATTTTGGACAGTGGGAGGGGGTTTCAGGGTTTAAAGTCACTTGTGCGTGGAGCTACCTTGGTTCTCAAGACAGCAGTGGAAGAGATGGAGAATGGAGCACCAAGGCAACAGGAATGTGTGCGTGTGTGTATGTAGGTGTGTCTGTGTGTGCAGGTGTGTGTGTTTGTGTGGGGGGGAGGTGGTTGCATTTCAAGGCCTTAAGCAGCCTCTCCTCCTGCCTACTATCTGTAGAGCCAGGATCTTCCCCCCTACCCTCCTGCTATCTTGACCACAGAGGACCATGGCTTTATTTCCAGGTGAGGCTCAGATTGCCCAAGATGGACAATCTTGTCCTCCTCCATAGCTCTCCTGTTCTTCTGCCACCAAGTTTCTAAAGAGACTTCATGGAAGAGGGATTATCTTGTTTTCAACACCATCATCACTTACAGAGACTTTTCTCAGAGTAGAAAGTACACAATACATCATGCGTTGGTTGTAAGCACCAATATGGTAGGAAGCAAAGAAGTGTTAGTGAAAGCTATTTTTAACTGAGATCAAAAGGCCAGGTCAGCATGATAAGGTGGGGTGTAAACAACTTCCAAGCTCATCTGTACCACCTTCCCGGGGATGGCGCTCTGCAGGCCCACCAGCCTCCGTGCTGTTCCTCACACACAGCCTCTGAACCTACTCTTTGTCTGAAGCTTCTGACCTCCACAAGAACAGGGACCTTGTTTATTTCTTCCAGCACTGAGGACAGTGTCTGGCACACAAAAGTGCTTAGTAAATGCTCACTGAATGAACAAACATGCCTGTGGGTGTAGTATTTATGTCTTTTAGAAGGGGTTTTTCTGCACTAGGTATGGATTCAACAGACCGCTCTAGCCCTACTATTCCACACAATGGTAGTGACAGCTCTTAAAAGAATGAGAGAGTTCACTGGTGTCGGTAAGCCTTCAAGACCCACCCCAAAGAGCAATGCTTTTTATTAAGGAAGCAACTATCTGTGGTTCGCTTTTGTTGTGTTGTCCTAAGACAACCCTCCAGGTGAGTTCAAAGCCCCCTTTGTTTACTGGGTGGAATAAACCTTATTAGGATGGACACACTAGAATTCACAGGCCGAGGGGACTTGGCTCTCTCTGACTTACCCCCGTAGTTTCTGTTTGAGACTGGCCTGGGCTCTGGTGAGGGAGCAGGGGAGGGCTGCAGAGAGGATCTGGCCTGAGCACCACCCTCAGCTTTCCAGGGCTCCTGGACCTGCTTTGATCGCTCAACCAGAAGCTGCTGCAGACAGCAGCTGAGTTTGTGCCTAGAGGGTTCCTGTGGAGAGGGTGTGCAGACCTCTTTTCTCTGCAGGAGCCCACTCTCAGCTAGCTTCAGCCCAGTGCTACCTTGTCAGGGCTGGCTGGAAAGCTGTGTTGTGAAGGCTCTGTTAGTGTCCCCTGTCATCTGCTCCTCAGATTTCCTTCCTCTGCCCCAACCCCTTCTCCTTGCCCTTTATGCATCCTCGTGAGACTAGGGGGCCTCCAAGGACAGCTCACTGCCTGTCCTACTCAGCCCTGCCTTCTGCCCCATCGGGTCCCTGTGTCTCCACCAGGAGAGCAGGACTAGGAAGGTGCCAGGTGGGGATGAGCACTGTGTCCAAGGGTCACAATCGCTGCCACTTCTTTTCATCCTCATGAATTGCAACTTTGGCCAAATCTTTCTTTCTGAAACTCAGTCTGTTTATTTGAAAATCTGGGATAAAAATCCAGATCTCTCTAGCTCAGAGTGTCTCTTGGTTCTAAAGAGACAAAGGAGAGCGTATATACTGAAGTCCCACTGACCTTCCAGGCTGAGACGTGTGCAGTTGAGCAGGTCTGAGCAATACAGTTTGATCTAGTTAATAATAAATGAGTTGACAATGGGCCTTTAATGGCCAAAGGTTCAAGGGTTATACCATGTAGGTAACCAGTTTACCTTTGTCACCAATCTCTTTCTGTATATCTGGTCTTAAGGAGGAAATTGTCGCAGGTGAGGCTTTCAGGCATCAGGCTGACCTCTAGAGGCAGCCCCTTGAGGGATAAGGGGCTTTTGAATGCTTAAGTTTTGACGATCGTCCTCTTAGCCCTTGCTCAATGCTAACCTACACATACAAAGTCTTGTATAATCTGGGCAGGACCAGCAATGGCCCCGGAGGCCACTGTCACTATTACACAAGTAGTTATTTTGCAACTCTTGCCTCATCAAAACTATATGTTTCTCCTGGGTCAGTTTCTCTTTCAAATACCCTGATTGCAAATTGCAAAGACCCGGCAGACCTGGGCAGCCCAAAACAGAAGTCTCATCAACTGACTTTGGCAACTTCCTCTGTGACTAACTGTGGCAGCAGAAATATCAACTTACAGACTTTTAGAGTAGGCAGGACCTTAAAGGTAGGGGGCCTGGCCTCACCTCAGTGTCACCAGTCAGCAACACAGTTATTGAGTCCCCACTCTGTACCAGATGCCAAGGTGGGTGTCAGAGGGGCCAAGATACTGAGCAAGACCCTGTCACTAAAAACAGGAGAGAGACAGGCAAGATTTGGGACATGCCAATAAATATGGTGAAGCTTTGCGCTCAGGACTTGATGGGAGGAAATGGCACCCTGACAGGGCATCAGAAAGGTTTCTTGGGAGTTCCCACCCCTGTCTTCCTTGAGAGATCATTGACAAACAAAAATTATGTGTATGTATGGTGTACAGACCATGTTTCCACATGCACATACATTGTGAGAGGGTCGCCAGGACTGAGATAATTAACATTTCCATCACCTCATGTAGTGACCATTTTCTTTTGAGAAGTGAAGTCTTCAAGGTAGAAAATGTGTGAGCCAGGAGAGTCACACGTGGAAGGCAGATATTCCAGAAAGAGTTTAAGGGATGGAGGCCAGAAGGGAGAGAGGTGAGAAGAGGGAAGAGAGAGACAAAAGGGACCAGGTGGCCAGGGTCAGGGGAATGAGTGCCCAGCAGGAGTGTGACATTCAAGGCCCCAGTGGAGAGCTGAGCCTGGAGCCCCTGGGGCCAGTTTAAAGGAGTTAGGACTTCATCCTGAGAGGGGTCTAGCACACACTACCCCAAAATACAGCAGGCAGGCGTTTGGGAAAACCGCAGAAGCAGGAGGGTTTCTCTCACTCTCCCCAAACCCACCCTTCTCCCTGAAGCCCATCATAGGGCCTAGCCAAGAATTTCTGATGTTCCCTGAAGAAGCACATAAGACTCATTTGAGGGGAAAGGAATGTTCTTATCTCCAAAGACACAGGGTCATAGAGGAGAATCTAAACAAACAGGACTTGCTACATTCCCGCCAGTTTGTTACCATCCAATCGCAGCCCTTTGCCAACCCTACTTCCGCACGCCCATCCGCTCTTCATCATAACCAAGCACAACAAATGCAAACAAAAGTTTCTCTGTTTCTCTGGGTCTCCATTTTTTCATAAAAGTTTCCATGTCATATAAAGCTTACATTAAATATATTACTATGTTTTTCTCTCATTCATCTGTCTTTTGTTATAGGGGCCTCAGCCATGAACCCAGTGATGGGTGAGAAAAGAAATGGTTCCTGTTCTACAATCCCAAAGAAGAGCAGGGATACCTGAGGGCTGCAAGCGGCAGTCTCTGGGGGACACCTGCAGCTTCTTTGTGGTCCCCTGGGCTGACGCTCTGTCCACTATGAGGCAGCTGGAGTTGTTAGCAAATGCGTGTTCAAATGGAGGCCAGAGCTGCCTCCGCGAGAGGGTGTGGGCCTGCCCTTTCTATCTCCCTGTTCTGCCACGGACTACATTCTTAACATCTGAAGACCTTCTCTTCACCCCAATTTCCTCTTCTTCAGGGTTCATAGCCCAATTCCTTCTGTCACTTCTCAGTGATTCCAGAGAACTTCTCCTCAGAACGACAGGGCTTGGGGAGCCCAGCTCTCCCTCTTGCCCTTCCTGTAGAGAAGAGAGTCGTCAACCACTTATGCTCCATCGGCACCGGACCCGAGGGAGCAGATGATTCCTCTCCTGGCGGGCAGGATGGACGTCCGCGCAGACTCTGAGCTGGCTTACTCTGCTTTTCCACAATCCATTGGTGAGCTTGCTCCCCCAGGGCCTCCCAGCTAGGAGACCACTTTCTTCTCTCTTGCCTGTTTCCCCCTGGAACATACTCTTTTTATACTGCCTCTGTTAAACTTCCAGCGTACTTGTTTGGTTTATTTTTACATCTTCTTCTTCTGAAGCTAGGTGACTAAATGTCCACGGGCAACCTGGTGTAACGGTTAGGACAGGGTTGCTTGTCAGAAAGACCCAAGTTTGAATTTTGGCTCACCTTAATAACTGTGTGGCTTCAGGCAAGTGACCTAACTTCTCTGAGTTTCTGTTTTTGCATCTGTATCATTCTGACAATGTCTAGCTTTCTGGGCTGTGAAGATCTGAGTTAATTTAGGATGTTCTTGGCCCCTAGGAGGCATCGGAGAACGGATGGTTGTTAAAAATAGAAATGCCGATGGTAAACACAGTGGAGATCTCACTCTTCTCCTTACAGCCGTCTGAGCTGAGTCTAATTACTTACCTGGGGCCTTAGGTTCCCCAACTATTACATGAGCATAGTAGCAATTCTTTGGCACAGGTATCTGACACTTGAATGTGGTAAAGGTGTATAAAACACATGGAAGCCCGTGCGTGTCCTTGCCCCTGCGTCCACAGTGATTCTCCCGCCTCCATTAGCCATCACCTTTATCCTTAGGCCTTCCCCTCCCCACCCCATCACTAGATATTTCTGTCAGCATCCCAAGCTCTTTCTGGGTAAATATCCTCTGAGAACGTCAGAATCTCTTTTTGGTTGCCTACGATCAAAAAGTCATTTGTCTGTTCCTTGTTTTTCTCTTCTGCTCTCTTTCTTGGCTGTTACAGGTTGAGTTATGTCTATCCGCAACTCATCCCCAATTTGTAGACGTTCTAAGCCCCGGTACCTGCAGATGTGAGCTTATGTGGAAAGAGGGTCTTTATAGATTTCTTCAAGTTCAGATGAGGTCATGTGGGTGGGCCTGAATTCAATATGAGTGCTGTCCTTGTCGAGAAGAGAGCGTGTGAAGATGAGACACAGGGGAAGGCACAGGGTGAAGGGGGAGGCAGAGACTAGGGTGATGCTGCCACAGGCCAAAGAACTCTTGGGGGCACAGAAGAGGCAGGGGAGCACCCTGCCCTGAAGCTCCAGAGAGGGAACAGCCCAGCCAGCACCTGATTTCAGACTTCTGGTCTCCAGAACTGTGAGATAATATTTTCTGTCATTTTAAACCACCCAGAGTGTGGGACTTTATTACAGCAGCCTCAGAAAACTAGTACACTGGCTCCACTGCCAGTGAGAGTCTACGTGACTGGAAGATTTATTAACTTGTAAACTAAACCTTCCTAAAGCCCATTTTAAAAATGGACAACTGGTTATTCCAACTAGGGATATGTTGTGCAAATATATATAAAATAAATGGATTAGGGGTGGAGTGATCAAGAAGACGTGAAAACTGCTCAAAAAGACTCAGAACACCACCTTGCTAATGGGGAAGATAAAGCACCTTGTAAAAGCTGAAAAGGCCTTAAATGAATGTCAGGGCAGGAAGCCTGACCTGGGTCTCTGGGGAGCTGGCATTTTCATGCTGATAAAATCTAAGGTTTCAGCTTTAACAAGGGATAAGGCTTACAGACTAAAAATTAGCCACAAAGTATAGCTTTACCCCTGGCTTAACAGAGGGCTAAAGAATCCAGTGCGCAGCTGTGTCGGGACTTGCCAGGCAACGTGAAGCGCTGTGGTTTGAACAAAGCTGAGTGGGCCTGAGTATGAATTACAGGAAGAAAGGCAGGAAGAAAAAGAAGGAGTTTCAGGGCTATTTATTCCTTTTCTATGGGACACATTGAAGAAAATACCGAGTTGCACGTCATAGATCCAGCTGGAAAACGTGGGGCCAACCAGAGTACAAGAACATGAGTCACCAGCTCCCAACTTTCAGAAACTCCGTATTTGGGAGCCCAGCAAAGGGCTTGTCATTTTTCTGATAAAGTCTCATTGGCTCTGGGGCTGCTGTGAGCTTCAGCCAAATGTGCATGCCTTACACATCAGAACCAACAAAGATGGCCTTGGAGTCACGTAGCCTGGTGTTTCAGGGGTGAATTAGTTTCTTGGGTGGAGCTGGAGGAAGACACTGGCTACACACTGTAGACAGAGCTCTGAGCTTTCCTGAACTGGATTTGGGCTCACTTTAAGGCTGCAGTGGACATCTCTTGCTTCCACCTACCCAGCATCTGTTCCTCCTCTGCTTCTGGGAGCTGTATTGTGACATTTTTTGGAGGCACTCCTGTCTTTCTATTCCTAGCCCCTGGTGTAGGGGGTGGGTAGGCACATACCTCTGGCGGGGGTGAGGAACCTCAGCCTTAAGTCCACATGTGGCCCTCCAGATCCCCAGGGGCAGCCCCTTCACTGAATTCTTTATTAAAAGGATTTGTCCTGTAAAATTTGAATTCATTCAAAAGGCTGTGCTTAAGGACCCAGAAGGCCACATGTGGCCCAAAGCCACAGGTTCCCCACCCCTGGATGATCAGGGTATTTCATTGTCCAGGCAGCTGTGTTGCTTTAGGGATGGGTCACAGCACAAGTCACCCCAAAAAGAGTTGGGACTTTTACAACAGCTACAGGGGACGATAGGCAGTCAGCTGGGTTGCTGAGGGGATGTGGGGTGAGGAGCTGCTGACACCCCTCTTGCTGTCATGTTGGAAGCTCTAACCTGAGTGACCCAAGGGATGGTGAGAGCAGGTTCCAATAAGCCCTGTGTCCACCTGTACCTGGAGCTCTTTTCTGTTCTAGGAGCCAATACTCTCCAGCATTTTGTTTTCTTAAGCCATTGGAAGTTAAGCTCCTTATACTGGAAGCCTAAAGAGTTCTGACTAGTACACAGGTCTCAGCAAGGTATCATGGATACCACACCACATCACAAAAAGAAGATATATAGAAGCCAGAGAGAAGAGGCGGTCTGTATGCACACGGCACGTTGGATCTGAAGGTGTGGAAGATAGAGAAGACAAGAACACAGGAAGAGATAAGAATATTTCAGAGTACTTGGAGTATTTTGAAAATATAACATGATGGTACTACTCCTTTAAATCCTTCTGGAATGAGGGATAAAAACAAGTTTTTAAAAGAAAACTGAAGCAATCTGAATTCTTACAGTTAATGGGATAACGACAACCAAAAAAATAATAATAAACCACCCTAAAGGCAAGCACTGTGGGTTTAGTGCACACTCTGACCTAGGGTGAACAACTCATTCTGATTTGTCTGAGATTGTCCCTCTTTTAAAACTGAATGTCTTGTATGATAGGAACCCCTTAGTCTTGGGTCACCTGGATGGGTGGTCACCTGTTTTTCCAGCTGGGTCAAGTCGTTTTGCTTTTCTGACCCTCAGTTCCTTCATCCATGAGTGGGGTGTATGGCAGGGAAAAGAGTGGCATGGAGCTATCAGTGGTATTCAAACCATATTTTGGGGAGCTCCAGGTTGTTATAAAAGTGCAGAAGAGGAGGGGTGTTGAGCAACTTCCATGTCTGCTACAGTCCAAGGAGCTTCTCTTCTGTCCATTTTAAAACTCGAAGTCTGCCTACAACTTGTTGGGGGTGGGGGCCCACTCTCGGAGGGGCCTCCCCCCAGAATCTCATGGTTTCTTTTCTTCATTGCATGAGAAATGCCTATTATAGACCAGTGGTTCCCACACCAGGCTGATCCCAAGAGTTTTAAAGATCCCGGGGAGCTTTAAAACTTACAATGTATATACCAACATTCTTGGCTACCACACCTGGAGATTTTGACTCTGCCGGAAATGGGTGGAGCCAGCCTTTTAAAAAATCTTTGCAGGTGACATCCATATAAATTATTCACAAATGTCAGTATGTTAACTAGCAGTAATAATATATTACTTTCCACACACCTCACAAATGGCCGAGGTACTTCATTGTTCCAGACACTATGTTCCCGTACATCTCAAACTTTCCATGTACCGGGCGGGCTTGTTGAAACACAGATGTCTGGGCCCCAGCCCCAGGGCCTCTGTTTCAGTAGGATTGGGGTAAGGCAAGAATTTGCATTTCTAAATGATCCCAGGTGGGTATCTGCTGCTCCCCTTCCTTGCATCGTTTTAGGCCATAAGGTTCACTTGGATGTCTTATCTGGCCTTTCTAATCTTTGTCATCATTGTAACACGCCCCCTTCCTCTCCCCATAGTGTAGGACCCCCAGTCTCCAGGCTGTGAGTGAGATAGTTCTGAAGGTTTGTTCTGGAGTTGCATTTCTACGTAAGGTGTATCGGGTACCTCTCCTCTTACCTGTAATAGCTGCCGTTCGTAAGTGCGAGTTATACGTAAGTTGGAACTTTGTAACTTGAGGACTGCCTGTATTCAATAAATTGTTGAATAAATGCATTGATTTTTTTTTTATTGGCCTTAACTTTCTAAAGAATATTGTGACCTATACCCCTGAGCATGTAAGAAAGGGTTCTGCTGCTAGTTAAGGAATATTATCTCAGGGGACCTTAGCTGAGGATATGGGTGGGAGCAACAGGATTTCCTGCTCCCAGCTTTAGGGACTTTTTGCTGAACACAATGAAACAACTGCGCGTTCCATCTCGAGTGTCCAGCTGAGCCCACTGGGCACTCTTAAAGACTCCATTTTGCTTCTTCGCCACTTTTTCAGGCTGGCAGATTGCCTTTCTACCCACTGATGGCTTTCTCTAGCTTGTTGTCTTATTTAATTTTTTAAATTGATTTGCTGAGACATTACACAGGTATATTCTGGTTCTCTAACTCTTCACTCCTATGGATGAACTTGTCGTTATCCCTCTGGAAGCCCCAGATGACCACCCCAAACTCCACTGGGCCCTTACCACCCATATCCTGTGGTTTGCTCTTGTTCCCTGTTGGGGCTGGCGCAGGTGCAGGCAGCTGAGCTCCGTCTTCCCACCTATCTTCATTAGACTGGGAAATGTTTCTAGGCCTACTCATGGCCAAACCGAGACTTCTAGGCCAGGTACACCCCAAATAAGGTTAAACAGGAAGAGAAAACCACTGACCATTATTAGCCACTAAATAGGGAGCTTTCAGTCCAAGTTCTGGAGGAACAGTTAGGTGGTGTTTAAGTGGCTTTGTGACTTTTATGTAACTACTTGAAATCAGAGGCAGCACCCGGAAAATAAACCCAAAGAATAATAGAATTTAAAGAGAGATTCCTTCTCTTTATGTCAGACTCCTGCTTCTGTGACAATTAGGCAGACAGTGGATTAGTTGATACTTCTTACCCCAAAGAAAACAAGATGTGCGCTCAACCAGGCAGGAAGCAGAGGCCCTTTCTAGCTCCTCCCTGGAAGGAAGGTTTGTTTCTGCCCAGAACCTATACTTACGGAGAATAATGTTTCCTAAATCATTTCTACAAGATCAGCTTTCCTGAATGGCAGAGAGCCTGTGGCAATAGCTAACGCAGCCTTCTCTGCCTTTCTGCCCAGTCAGTCACTGCGGGTCCTGCCCCTCCAGAGATGATCAGTCGGTACTTAAAGGCACAGCCACTCTGTTGTCACCGAACATTGGTAGCACTGCAGGAGCAGTGCCTTCATTCATGCCTGCCAGTGCACAGCTGCTCTGCTATGTAACCTGCTCTGGGAGGCGTGGCCACGTGCATCCTGGAAGGTTCCAGAATCGTTTTGGTTTTGTGTTAATTACATTCCTGTTTCAGAAAACACCTCTGAACCTGGCTGACAGGAAGATCATGTTAGATGACATGCATCTAAAATATTTTCCACTTAGAAGCCATTTGGAGAGCCAAGTCACTCTAGATCAGTAGTTCTCAACCTATGGGTCGCGAACCACAGGAACTATATTAAAGGACCATGGAATTAGGAAGATTGGAACCACTGCTGGAGATGAAGGGTGGAGTTTTTCCTTGTAGGTCACCTTGTGGGCTTTCATAAGCATGGTGGGTAGCTGTAGGCAGGGTGGTGGGAGGAGGGAGGACTAACGACCTGCCTGCTGCTCTCGATACCTGCCTCTTCCCTTGGAATCAGGACCTTGTCTTTCTGCTTTACAAAATGTGCGCAGTCCTAGACGTGAAAGATTGTGTGATGACACGGTAGGAATGTTGCAAGGAGAGATTTAAAACAACTCTTACCATTCATAACGATCAAGGAAGTTCAAATACTACAGAGAGAGGCCAAGGTCACACCATGGCTGGCCACAGAGAATGAGCAAGACAGGTTTATAGTATTGGGGGGAAGGTAGGCAACCCTCAGAATTCATCTTTTTAATGGTGGGCAGGAACAAATATTTTTTAAGAGACATATTAAATCTGAAAAGCTCAGAGAGACTTTGAGAGAGCATCTGTAACAGAGAGAATGAAAAGTTCCCATCATGTTGGATGGCATGCCCTCAAGAATCAAAAGACCAGGTGAGTTACAGAGAGAGTGAGAGAGAGAGTTACAGAGAGAGAGAGCGAGTGAGCAAGGATTTCATCTGGGATGGGGCTGCAGGAGTGTCAGGGGAAGATACATATTTCCTCTGTGTGAGGAAATTCTGGAGGAAACAAGCTGAAGCTTTCAATAAGGCCCTCCTGTTTACACTTGAAAGAATCCAGAAACAAACGGGCCTTTGCCCAGGAGTCTACATGGGTCATTTGCTGTGTTTGGATGTCTCTGAGGAAGAAGAGAGAGGAAGCTTCTGCCTGATGTTCCAGTGTCATGAAGACATACCCATCTGGCTCTAGAGAACAATGCCCGCCTGTCCCTATTTCACTAGATAATTTTTGGCAACTTTACATTAATAGAGATAACTACAGATTGGCCAGTTCAAGGTGATCTGTAAGTTCTTCTCATTTTTTATACAAACTTTACTTTTGCCCCACGTCCTTCCAGACATCTTCCTCCATGTTGATGGCTGGAAGTCATTACTGCAGTTCTTTAAGAACTGCTTCAGTCACTGTGAGGCAAAGTTGAAAATTTCCCTTTATCATAATATCCCAAACAATTTGCTGCGTGCTGTTAACTGTGGACTTCAAGGAGATCCATCATATGAGGTTGGCATCCAAACCCCAAAACATTGTCTTTGCTGTGAAGGTGTTCTCTAGCTGAGGCAGCTGGATGTGTTGGTGCACCATTTTGTCATCAAGTTCCTTAAGACTCATTTCATGAATTGAGGGACAAACTACATCTTGAAACAACATCTTGGAATGGGTTGTCAGTTGGGTCAAAAACAAATAAGGCCTTATCAAATAATCTGAAATTCTTGGTATGTCATGATAAGAGCATGTTGTTCTATGAACAGAAGTTAGCATGGAATTCATACTCAGCTGTCCATCTGGTGGTAGAATTCTCTGCACGCTTTAGTGGCTGAGGTGTCAGAGCAGAAAGACAATAATCCTATCAAACTCGTGATTCTCTGGTTCCAGGGAAGTGCTGTTGGAACAAGGTTTGGTCTCTCGTGCCACCAAAAAGGGGAATGGATGGACAGAGAAATTGAGAAATTGAGTAAAAGAAACCAGCCTTCTCCAGGTAGAGAGGGTGTGACACAGGAGGAAAGGATTTAAATACAAAAGCTTCACAGATCAGCAAAGTAACTGGCAAAGGAGAACATGATTAAGAGTCTGCTAAGAATTTAAGGAGCATCATGGGGAAGAGGAGAAAATGAGATAATCCTCCCAAGGAAGAAGTGTGTGGTCACCATTTATCCAGGGAAGGGTACCACTCACTCCCTGCCTGCAAGGAGCTTTCGAGGAGCTGCCAGATCATCACAAGAACAGAGCAATAGAACAGAAAGAACAGAAACAGAGTTCCTGCTCAGACTCTAGAGGCAGGCCAAATTCAAACAGATGTTTCAGCCTGGCCGTGTGTATATGGACGTGGACTCTGCGTGTGTGTGTACGTGTGGTACTTTTTCTTATTGCCATTTACTTTGGGGGTGCTCAAGTTTTGTTCAAGCAATGAAACAGTGGAGGAATGGTCTCCCCAGAAATAAGAAATATAGCACAACAGCCTTTGGCAAATCTGGTTTAGAGTTTTGCTGAAGGAAACCTGTGTGCTCAGACAGCAGTGCCATAGGGTCCGAGTTGAAGGGATGGGGGCCCTGAAGTAGGTCTGGCTAAACTCTGCGGTACCCTCTTTTTACCTCATTCGCAGCAGATGGGTTAGAAATGCTTATAGCCTAGGCAAGAACAAAAAGCTTGTCAGTTTTGTTTAAGAAACTTAGGAGTGTACACGAAATATCTATATGATCAAATCATATAGATCAAATCTATATGACCCCACGGAAAAGTATCTAACATTCCAATGGAAGATATAGGAGTTCAGAGGATGGACTGGGGGTGTCAAGAATGGGGGAACGTGAGCTAAACTGGCACATGGATAGGAGGGAAAAATTAGTCTGAGCAAAGTGGAGGTAAAGATACCTCGGGAATATTTAGGAAATGACATGGGAGGGGGAAAGTCTTAATGAGTTGTGCTGTGCTGGTTGCAATGAACTGAATGTTTGTGTCCCCCCAACTTCACATGTTGAAATCCTAATGCCCCTTCCACCTCCTTGTGATGGCATTAGAGGTGGAGCTTCTGGAGGTGATTAACTCATGAGGTTGGTGGCTTTGATTAGATTTGGTGCCCTTATAAGAGATACCCCAAAGAGCTCCATCTGCAACCCTGAAGAGCGCCTTCATCAGACACTCTGATCTCCAGACTTGTAGCTTTCAGAACTATGAGAAATAAATTTCTGTCATTTCCAAGCCACCTTTGTTTATAGACCTTTGTTACAGCAGCCCAAACTAATTAAGATACTGACATTATTCTATTTTCATCTCCTGTTTCTTTTCTCTCTGTTCTGCCTCTTGCTTTTCCTTTCTTGCCTTCAGCCACTCAGTAGCACCCAGGGGCCCAGCTACCAGCCGCCAGAACTACCACGAGCACTTTCATCTCCTTATTCCATGAGCTTCACCTCCTATTTTTGGTTTTGAATGTCATTATTTATTCTTGAAATTGTTATGGAACAACTCCAGGCACACGATTCTTTCACTGTGCTCCCTTCTCATGCTTGCTTTTCTCCCCAGAGGGAAAGATTTGTGTAGGTGTCAAAATCTGGCACTGGGTTGACTGTAGTCATCCAGGAAATAGCCACCTACTCACTGGGGACATGTTATGAACCACCAGACTCAAAGACGAATCTCATATACTAAATGGAAAATGCCTTTGGATAGCGTGTTAATGGAACAGACCTTTAACAAACATTCATCATGTGTGAAATCTGTGCTAGGCTCTGTGGGGATAGAAATAACGAAGTTACAAAATCTTCGTTTATTGGAAGAGATAGATGTAGAAGAGCTAACAATGCAAAGTTGAATAAACTATTGCTCTGAGACTCTGTTTCATCACACTCTATGACTGTAGGGCAATCTCCATTGCTAATGCATTTAAAAAAAATAATAATTAAAAATTCAAAGGATTCTTCTAGCCCTCCCCCTGTTTCTAAAGACTTTTTTTTTGTGTGTGTGTGTAACTGAAAGGTCCCTTTCAATTGGCTGTAGTCAGTGACTCCATTTCAATGCAGAGATTTCTGTGGTGCAGTTGACTAGCACTACAGATGCCTAGAGTGAATTCACAGCCAGCTGGTAGTGCTGGATCGTCTGCTGTCCATTGACACAACCAAAGACCCCAAAAGCTTAGTGAAAGATGAAATAGAGATAATCAATTTATTGACTGGTTGGCATTTGGGAGGAATGGGGAGGATACAGTTTTTACTAGTATTTCATTAGATATTCTTTTTTCTTTTTGAGACAGAGTGCCATGGTGTCAGCTTAGCTCACAACAACCTCAAACTCCTGGGTATAAGAAATCCTCCTGACTCAGCCTCCTGAGTTGCGGGAACTACAGGCACCTGTCACAATGTCTGGCTGATTTTTCTATATTTAGTAGACATGGGATCTTGCTCTTGCTCAGGCTGGTCTCAAATTCCTGATTCTCAAGGGATCCTCCCACCTTGGCCTCCCAGGCATAAGCCACCAAGCGGGTGCCCTAGATATTCTTTAAGGCTAAAAGTGATTTACAGTTGGATGTTTCCATTATCATGTGCAGATTCTCTATCTAGAGCTTATGAAAGAAAATGCTTATGGGATTCTAGGTTCATATCCTAAAAAATGAAAAACATCAACAAAGCATGGCTAATAGAATAGGAGAACACTCCCAAAATATGTTCACCTGGGGCATTAAAGAATACCATGAATACACTCTCAGGAGTAGATTTAACAGAAGCAGGCTGTGCAGCATAGTGAGGAGACTCCGTCTTCAAAACAGCTAAACTTAACTGCTCCATCGGCTGTGAACCCACGAAGGAAGAGACCCACCATTTCCATTCTCCAGTTGCTGTTTGAAGAAGGATACTATTATGCTTATGCTAGAGTGAAGTGAATACATGCATGAATGTTTTTTAGTCAGGGAGATAATGAATTCAGATTGCCCTTGGACCAATTTTGGCTCTGTAGTCATACTAAACCTCAGTTTTTTTTTCCCACTCAATAGTAATGGCTAAAAGAAGTTTTAGGCCCTCTCATTTATTAGGTACTGCTGTAAGCAATGGCTATGTCTTATTTCATGTGATCTCACAGTAATCAAATGAGACAGTGTACAGAAAAGAGTCCACAGAGCAGGCATGAGATTGCTATCTCAATCCTGCTTGCAAGGTTGACCCTTGGCTGACATCTGGGAACTTGTGGAGAATGCCCACCATTCTATGGTAAGAGTGGCCCACTGTGCCTAACAATGTGGTCTATGCTGAATGCCTGTCCCCCCCACCCACAAAGAGGAATTTAGGCATATGCCAGATAGAGGGTATCTAGGTTACCAGCTCCCAATCAAAACTCTGGCACTGAGACTCTGATGAGCTTTCCTGGTAGATAGTATTTCATACCTGCCATAACTTGCTGCTAAAGGACCTAAGTGTGTCCTGTGTGATTATACTGCGAGAAAACTCTTGATAGCTCCTGCCTGGTTTCCTCTATGTGCTTTCCCCGTTGCTGATTTTGATGTAATAGAACTTGGCTGTGGGTATGACTATGTGCTGAATCTTGTGGGTCCTCCTAGTGAGTCATTCAACCTGAGGGTGGTCTTGGGAATCCCCTCCACAAGTTATTATTATCTCAATTTTAAAAGTGAGGAAGCTGATTCATGGAGAGGTTAAGTAATGGTCCCAAGGCCACACAGCAGGTACATGGACTGGAGGTAGCCAGGCACCCAGGCACTCAGGACTGGAGCCCAGACAGGCTAATTCCACAGCCCTTGCTTCTAACCTCTGTGGGGGCTCTAAATTTAGAGTAATGCTGCCTCTCTCACTGGGTGATTGTGAATCAAAGGAGATATGCTTACTCAAAACATATGAAGTGCTTCATAAAACATAGTTCCCCTATTATTATAGCACCATACACCTCTTATCCCTCCTACCTACTAACCAGAAGGTTTACCATGCATTTCTCACAGTCCCAGTAAAAAGTGGAATGTCCTCAAAGGTGAAATAGCTGAGGAAGAGGGAGAAGAATGGAACTCACTCTACTACTTTTTTTTTTCACAATAACATCTCTTATGATATTTTTCTTTAAAAGCCAAAGAGAGCCTCAACACTTGTTCTCCTCTTTCTTTACCTCCACCCTGGCTTCCTTGCCTCCAGCTCAGAGGGGCTGAAATAGTGGGGAGAGTGGTGATGTTGGTGCAGCAGGCTGGGTGTTCAGGACTGACTGGGGGCAAAAATAAAGGGTGGGAGGGTAGCTTTGGGGGAGCCTCTCTCATTATGGTGGCACTATTTTCTATCACTCATCCCCCCCAGATGAGAACACATTGGCTTACAATGGAATACTTAAATCATTATTTCTCAATCACCTTTACCTTCCTATATTTCAAGCCCCCTTTTTGGTAATTGTATAGGTTCTTAACATGTGAATTTTTAATGTATGAATACAGTGAAAATTTCCATCCTTTTCATCCTGTTCTTCCAGGAAAAGTTAAATGATTCACAAGGAAGAGAGGGTATTTGTTTTTTTTTTCTTCAGGCAGACTCACCGCAACCTCCAACTCTTGGGCTTAAGCAGTTCTCTTGCCTCCACCTCCCAAGTAGTTGGGATTTCAGGCTCCCACTACAATGCCTGGCTATCTTTTCTGTTGTTGTTGTAGATCTGTCATTGTTGATTCCAGCTGGCCCAGGCCGGGTTCAAACCCGCCAGCCTTAGTGTATGTGGTCGGTGCCCTACCCACTGAGCCACGGGCGTCGCTGGAAGAGAGGGTATTTTAAATACTTGCAGCATGCATGGCCTTCATGTGAATATAAAAATACATTTTCCTCCAAGATAAGAGGTGTCTGTTTGTGAATGTCTAGCAGCATTATCCACAATAACGAAGTCTTCTAGTGAAGGCAGAAACACTCCCCCTTTTTTCCACCAAGGAAACCAAATGACTCCAATATTCCACAGACCTATTCTTATACTACATTCAGAGAAAAACAGCTCTTCCTGCTGACGTCCTGTGTATGATAAGTCCTAGCTTAGATGGTAGATCAAGACGTCACGTTAGAAATGAGTTGGCGAAAGCACAGCACATCTATGTGGTAGAATTTGGGGGAAAGGGCTAAAGAAAGATATTTCTGATTTATAGCCTCATCTTCCCCATCTAATCGTCAAAATTCTCTTTACATGAGAAGCAAAACTTCTTATCCATAGTAAGCAATACAGCATAAAATATAAACAGTTAAAAAGTAATGGCTTGGAGGGCGGCGCCTGTGGCTCATCGAGTAGGGTGCCAGCCCTATATACCGAAGGTAGGGGGTTCAAAACTGGCCTCGGCCAAACTGCAAAACAGAAAAATAGCTAGGCATTGTGGCAGGTGCCTGTAGTCCCAGCTACTCAGGAGGCTGAGGCAAGAGAATCGCCTAAGCCCAGGAGTTGGAGGTTGCTGTGAGCTGTGTGATGCCACGGCACTCTACTGAGGGCGATAAAGTGCTGTCTCTACAAAAAAAAAGAAGAAAAAAGTAATGGCTTGGAGTTATATGAATTGAAATCAACAAGACAAAATTCTTCCCTGAAAAGCACATTTTAATGACATAAAACTGAAAGGAGCCCGGGGATATTAGGTACTTGAAAGAAGGGTCACTTCGCCATATGGTTGATTTTTCCATGGAGTAGCTCTAGGTGATCAGCCATTTAAAAGCAATATATGAGAGATGGAAATAAAACAGACATCTCCTATCTTGGAGGAAAATGCATTTTTATATTCACCCTAAGGTCATGCATGCTGCAAGGGTGTGCAGCAAGGAACTGCCTCCTCATCGGATGAACTCTCAGCTCATGACTTAGAAGAACCGGGTTTCATTTTTAGCTGTGCCAGGCATCTGATCAGTTGCTCAACTTTACCCAAGTCACCTCATCTACCCCACTGAAGTCTCCTCAACTTCATTATCTGGCTAGAGGGAGACATAATAAATACTTCCCAGAACACTGGGAAATCAAATAAGATGCTGCGGGCCAATATGCTCTGTGAACTATGAAGTAGTATCTGTATGTTGGCTATGGAAGATTCTGATCCAATGACGTTTGCTAGCACCAAGACTGAAGACACAAATCAGACATAAAATAAAAACCTGTCTTCACTGTATCAACCATTAAGAAAGGAGGGTTACCTCAAGGAGGGGTGCTTATAGAGCTAAATTATCAATTACAATAAACCCACTATGGGATTGGTCAAATACTATTAACCTTTCTTCATGGAGGCAGCCTGAATCCTTCCTTCTGGATTTGTCTGGTTAAAATCACACACAGTGGTCTAAAAAGTCAGTAGGCAACAATTCAGATTTAGGTCAGAGCCTCTGAGGTAGCAGTGATTTAGTTTCTGGGATTAAGGAAGACAAAACTTTACCAATGGCTGGATGAGAATAACATTCTTCTCTATTGTGCTCATCCAACATTAAGGAAATGTCTGAAATTTGGACAGTGTAGTATGATGTGCCTGTTAAAGTTATTATATGGTTGAACTTTTGAAAAACACAGCAGCACAAATGTGTTTTATCAATCTTAACTGTTGGTAAGAATTTAGGAGGAAGGAAATTTGACTCCTCTCCCAATGCAGTTCACTCTAAAAGGGGTCATCGCGCTACAGGGCCCACCATACCTGTTGGATTCAGATCCATCTGTTAGGGGTCCCCCCACTCCCCTCACCATCATTCAAAAGTCTTGTGCTTTCTTTGCAAATATTACAGCCTGTCATTAGGTTTAGAGTAAGCTGCAATTTACAAGTCTCTCAATTTCTCTTACAGGGGTCTTATTTTTCAGTGGAAATTTTTGTAATGGTCCCTGTCTGATTTTTATAACTCTGCTCCAGAGACCAAACTCCTCAGCTCACTCCTTGGAACGTGATTCTAGGAGTGAATGATACCCCTTTGGGACCAACTAATTACTATAATTTCTTAAACTCAACTGCTGGCTGTTGTGGTATCTTGTACACAGCACCCCTTGCAAATCAACCCTACAGACCTATGAAATCCTGGTCTTGTTGTATGAACTCGCAGGAGCCTACAAGACTGGACCCTGGCTTTCATAAGGACTCTTCACTGTGGTCAGGGGTAGAAATCAAAAGCCCCAGAGTCTCAGGGACCTATTCCCATTTATTTTTGTGGGTGAGGCTGGTTTGGTGTTTGCCAAGGTCATGCAACTGAATTGCTGAGGGTCTGCTTGGAACGTACTTTGGATGGCCTGACACCCAATGACTTCTTCCCCTGACCTTGGGTCCTGAAGACTGTTTGCAAGTTGAGAAGAAGGCACAGGGGGTGAGGATGACCAGAAGTCCAAACAGATGGAGAAAATGTTCAAAAAGGCAAAATGATGAGTCTTTGTTTAATTTACAGATGAAATAAACATAATTTAATCTATATTTATTCTTGTCATTCCTCATTAGCACATAAAAATGAAAAGTTGTATATGTTTTAAGGGTAATAAATACAATGATCTTTCTTCTATTACTTAAGGAGTCTCAATAAGGTAACTATCACAATGCTTGGATACATCACAAATCAAAACACAATGACGTAAATGATTTCCATAGTTTTCCAACTTTGTGCCCACTTGGCAAAGCTCCATGCTGTGGGGAACACACATGCTCTGTCTTGTCTCCATCAATGCCCAGCACTCTGTAAGGACTCAATGCATATTTTTGACTAATGACTACTGTACAGGTTGGTCTACATGATCATATAGGAAGACTAACTTTAAAAAATCCTCCTTATATTTCATTTTATTACTTGCATCTGTCTGCTCATATTCCTCACCTACTAATGAGATGTCACTCTGGGCTTTACTTACAGAGTTTGGACTGAATTTAGCTGGACTGTTTCATTCATCCTAAGAAGCCTTTGGGTTTTTGTTGCATTTTTCCATGCTTTTCTCTTCTGGCGTTGTTTTTTCTTGTCAAACCCTACTCACTCTTTAAGGTCCTTCTCTTATGAAATCTTACCTCCTCTTCCTCCTACTAGCTAATATGTATTGAGCACAGCGTGTGTCAGATATTGCTCTAGGTGCTTTGTCTTGTGTTGACTCATGTAACACCCCGAACCATCTATTGACTCATAAAACCTTCAAAACCACCCTGCGAGATAGCACTCCCATTACCTCCTTTGTGCAGATGAGAAACAGAAAAGTTAAGTAACTTGCTCTTGAGCACACTATAGGGGGTGGGGAGTGGTGGTGAAGGGTAGAGGTGGGATTTGAATCCATTCAGCTGGCTCCAGAGCTGCTTTCCAGCCCTCCACCAGTTACTCCAGCCCTCTGGGGTTGGCCCATTTCCTGAACTCTGGTAATCACTTAGGTTGCTTTTTAATCACTTTGTCACTGTCCCATGCTGTGGAGAAAGGCTCCTCTTAGATAGAACAGCCATGACTGCTTCTTACACTGCTTAGAAAACTAATTTACTCTGTTATTTGTTTTTGACAATTATTTATAACGAATGCACAAAATGAGAAAATAAGGCAAAATAAAAACAGTCAAAAGGGAAGCGTGGTGATGGGAGAATTATTATTTTTAAGCTAAGACTATCTTAAAAACACATTCCTAATATTAAATTTTCTTCGGAATTCCCCATTCCCTCAACCACTGCTCCTATCTACCACACATACAAACACGCATACTCATACAGTATTGAGAGACATCTGAGCCAGTTTTCAATCACAAAAGGACTATAAACTCTTTCTTAAATAGCCAAAGACTGACAATGTCTGCTGTACAAAATGAACTTGTTTTAATCTCAACCCCCAAACGTTTAAAAATATTTTGGGGTCTATAATTTTGCTAGACTTTTGTTTTACAAGGAAATCAATATAAATCATACTTTTATTAAAAATGGAGTCAGGAGTGGTGGCTCATGCCTGTAGTTCCAACTACTTGGGAGGCTGAGGCTGGAAAGGATTGCCTGAGTCCAGGGGTTCAAGGCTGCAGTGAGCTATGACCTCTTCACTGCATTCTAGGCTGGATGACAGAGTGAGATCTTGTCTCTAAAACAAGAACAAGTTTTTGTTCAAAACTTTTTTAAAAAAGGGCTTATACTGTATGTTCTTTTGTATTTGTTGCTTTGAATTTGGTTCACATCTTTTCATGTCTTTACGTATAAATTCCCTTCATTCTTTTTTAAATAGTAGCACAGCATTCCAAAGCACGGTGTGTCAAATTGTAATAAGGACCTACTGATGGACTTTTGGGTTGTGCTTGTATTTTTAATATCACGCACAACTGCATTCACATAGCCTCAAAAGAAAAAAACCCATGCTGGGTTGAACTCAGATTGGGAATATTGGGCCAAGAAGCTCTTCTGTACATTAGGAAAGAAATTATTCATCAGATAGCAAGTATGATATGGAAGAGGCCAGCAGTTCCCTCACTGGGCACTCAGGGAATATTGTTGCTGAAGATGTTAACTGAGTTATATAAAGAATTTTTTCCCTGTGCAATGCTTTGTTTAACAATGATGGAATAGATACATTTCTCTGCTAACTCATCCCTGCAGGAGCCCAGAAGGCCCTTCCTAAATCACCAGTCCTGCTTAGAGTAAGACACTACATGGAAGCACCACCCAAGTTTTCCTATGGCTGAAGCAAGTAGCTGGCATCATTTTCTTTGAAAAATGCCCAGGCCAAAAATACTCATAGCTTTGCTAGGTTGAGTAGAACTCTGTTTTGCAATCAGGCTGTTTAAATACTGGAGCAGATCCAAATTTGCTTTCCTGCGGAAAAGTTTGTCTTTGCCTACAGCACGCACGGCTGGAGGGGGTGGCCTTTCTCACCTCCCACAGCAACTGCCAGGAAGGATCTTCTGGGACAGGCCTACAGGGTCCCCTCCCCTCAGCTCTGGGCCACAGGGCACCTTCTCTCACAGCCCTCACTCACCCCCACCTGACACAGTGCGAATCTGCTGACTTGGACATATTCTTGGCCTTTTGGAAGAACATCAAAGAGGTCACTTAGCACCTTTAAAAATATACATACATATTTTTAACAACAGTTTCAGATTCACAGCAAAATTAAGCAGACGGTACAGAGATTGCCCATCCACCCCGTGCCCCCACACTTGCACAGCTTCCCCTGTATCAACAGACATTGCCACATCATCGTCACCCAATGTCCACGGTTGACATTAGGGCTCACTGCTGGGGTTGGACATTCTGTGTGTTTAGACAAGTGTGTAGTGACGTGCATTCACCATCACAGTCGCTGCAGAGAGGTTTCACCCTCCTGCAAATACCCTATACTCTGCCTGCTCATCCCTCCCTCCCCACCCCCAGCCTTTTAGTCTTTCTATAGTGTTGCCTTTTTTAGAATGTCATGGAATTAGAATTATACAGTATGTAGCCTTTTCAGACTGGCTTCTTTCTCTAAGCAATGTAGGTAGCTACTTTTTGTGTGTGTGTGTGTGCAGTTTTTGGCCAGGGCTGGGTTTGAACCTGCCACCTCTGGCATATGGGGCCAGCGCCGTACTCCTTTGAGCCACAGGTGCTGCCCCGGTAGCTACTTTTTAAATGTAAATTTTGTTTTACAAACAGATATACTTTTCTCAACACAATAGTAAGATTCTCAACAGTAGGGACCTGAATGTTGGAGATGACAGGTGATAAATCATGGTGATGCTTCCCCCCACCCCCATGGTGATGTTTTCTTTTGTAAAATTCCACTCTGCGAAGTACACCAGTGTGTATCAGTGTGTCCTTTCCAGCCCTGACCCAAAACTTTTACTGGATTATTAACTCCTACCCCGTGACACACAAACATTTTAATAAAAGAACATCTTTTAGGTTATAAATTAGGAACGTAAAACTCCCATGCCTATGGCCACTTAACAGCAAGCCAGCTCAAATTCATTTTATGAAAATCGCTTCTTAGTTTGAAGGAATATGAACTAATGCCTTTATTTCTAATACTTGTCCTGCTCCCGACAAAACCCCCCAAAACACAATGAAGAAAGAGAACAATAAAGCAAGCAACTTAAAGCAAACAAAGGAATAAACCGACATCATCAAGCAGTTCTAAGTCTTCCCAAATTAATCCTTCATAAATCATAAGGTCTTCATTAAGTGGTTCTTTGAGCTATTTGTCATAAAAATAAAATAATGAAGAAAATGAAATAAATATGTTCAAAAGACCCTGGTCATTTTATTTTAAATATAATTTTATGTAATATGTTAATCGTCACTGCCCTTTAAAACTGAATTATCTATACTTTTGAAACCCCTAATGGACAGCGTGTTGTACATAATTGTTAAAATGTGTTCATGGTCATCATATAATTTAGACTTGGGGTCCCTGGTAGATGATAAAGTCCACGAAGTTACAACTTCTGTTCATTTCCTTCTTATGTCCCAATTCCATATGTACAGCAGAAAATCAAATTTTATTTGTGTTGCTTGCAGTGCTTCTTGAAGGCATGACACCTGCAAATTTTTCTAATTACTTAGAATCCCCACCCTATATCTGAACTTCTCGAGGGTGGACACTTTGTCTTCTTGGCTTTGCTGCTGACTCCCCAGAATCTACCATGGCACCTGGGCTTTCCTAGGTCCTGAACACATATTGAATAAATAACTATCAAATTATTTTCTGAAATGAGATACGGTCTCCATAATAGTTAATTCTATGTGTCAACTTGGGTAGGGCAACATACCTACATGTTGGTTAGACAGTCTTCTAGATGTTGCTGTGAAGCTACCTTTTGTTTATATATACATAAAATCAACATTTAAATGGGTAGAATCTGAATAAAGTAAACAACCCTCCATAATGTGGATGGGTCTCATCCAATCATTTAAAGGCCTTACCGACTGATTCCCTGAGTGAGAAGGAATTCTGCCAGCAGACTGCCTTTGGACTTGAATTGCAACATCAATTCCTTGAGTCTCTAGTCTGCCAGCCTGCCCTGCTAGCCTACCTTTCCGCTTTTGGACTTGCCAGTCTCCATAACTGTGTAAGACAATTTCTTTAAATAACCACTCCCTCCCCCCATGTGTACACATTACATACAACACACACACACACACGCACACATGCACACTCTCTTTGGTTCTGTTTGTCTAGAGAACCCTGACTAATACAGTATCTCTTACTCATTTACTCTCTCAATGAATCAATCAACGTATGTCAATTTTTGCCAGGAACAGCCTTCACCCACTAAGGCCCCACAGCTACCAAAGCCAAAGCAGTGATGTAAGCCCTGAAGCAAGCTCTTGACTTCACTTCTCCACCGTGGTGGAGGGAGGGAGAGCATCACCTCCTCAATGTTTCATTTCTTCTGTGATGCAAAGTACACGCATGAGAGACAGGTGCCCAGGGAACATGGTCCTTGCTAGAGCCCTGACCTGATGGTGTGATGTGAGACACAGGCTTACTGCAGTGCTGGGAGGGGAAAACGCTTCTTCCCATGATGATGCTGAGCAGCCAACAGTCTCACTTCCTCTAAATATTTCCACTCTTTTGACAAGTGAAGCTGTGGGTGGGGGATTTCAAAGTCATGGAAACTAATCAGAAGGTTACTAAAGGTTCTTGGACACTACCGTTTGATGACTGTGAGGTGGCTAAATGGTCCCATGCACTGTAAGGAAAAGGTGAATATAAAAAATATTATCAATGGGGCACTTATAGGTGAGCACCATACCAAATGCCAAATCTGATTCAGGATAGGCAAAGGGACCTCTCGCAGAGCCCCATCTGCTGATCTGGGGGAGAATGCTTCTGCAAATTAAACATTCATGTGGTTCTGTTCCCCAAGGTTTTGCGTAGAGGGGAAGTGGACAGTGAGAGTGAAAGCCTCCACATGCCCGGGCCCAGGCACAATATCTGTCTGGGAAATTTGTTTTATTGTTTTTCTTTTTTGGGAAGTGATTTGTGTCCCAAGCTGTCATTTTATTCCTTCCCTCCCCTCCCAGGTAAGGCCCCTTCCTGCTTTGATGTCTCCTTCCTTCTGGCTCTCAGGTCTGTCATTCACTGAGCTCCTACCCAGCCAGGTAAAACCGCTTTCTAACTTAAGGCAAAGCTTCACTCCTCTGCTCAGAGTATTTTGTGCATGAGAGAGGGAGAAAATGGGAGGCTATTACACCTTCCTTAAATTCTGACTCTGAACTTTCATCTTTGGCAATTACTTAGCACTGTCAATGGTTACAAATGATAAATAGATTGTCAGAGGTCCATGCAAGAGAATGCTATACAACTGCGAAAGGGAATCATTGACACCTCTTGGCACCAATATGCATGATTCCCAGAAACACAATGTTGAGTCTACGAGCAAATGTTGGAAGAATGTGTATGAGCAGTTATATTTATTTACAGTTCTCAAACTGGCAAAAATAAACTATATATAAACTGCATATATATATGTATATATTATATATATACATACATACAGGTATATATGCAGATGTCTATGTATACACAAAGATACATGAAGCCAATCTGAAAAGTAAGGGATGATTAATTACATTTTAGGACAGCAATTCCCTTAATAGGAGGCCCTGGGGAAATGGATACTACTAGGTAGGGGCACACAGAAGGCTTTAAGGGTTGGGAAGGTAGGCAGCAGTTAAACATGTATTTATTTTTGCTATTCCTATTAGTATTCAGAATATACAGATACATTTCATATACTTTTTGGTTGTACTATTTGGTTTAAAACATTTTCTCAAGCTAAACTTGCCTAGATCTTCCTCTATCACTTTCCTCAGAAAGTAGGGAGGGTTGGGGGAAAGGCAGCTTCTCATTAGTTGACCAGGTAAGTGAGTTACAGAGCTCCGCTAATCAGAGGCTCTAATCCTAAGCAAAAGTGAAGACGAACACGGATGAAGGGACACCTTCACCCATTCCCTCGGTTCACCATTGCTGAGCCTCCTTTGAGTGCCACAGATCCTTACTTTGGGAAGAGCCACCATACAATGGCACTTGAGGCATGTTTGTTCCAATAGTCTTTATTACCCTGAATCACTGCCAGGGCATTTGGGAGCCACTGTGGGCACAGCGAAGTTGCTTATTTCAATGACCAAAATAGCTTGTTGCAAACAAGAGAAGCTTGGACACCTCCCTCCTGGGACATCCACACCTGTACTGGCCCAGAGGAGCGTGTTGGGGAGGCACTGGGTGGAACAAGCCACAGCTAGCCCTTGAGGGACTGTCGCCTGCAGGGAGCGATGGCCAGTCTTCTCCCAGTGTTTGCCATATTAGGTGTGCTGTCAGTACCACCAGTAATGAGTTTTTCTTTAAATTCAGTCACTTTTTTTTTTTTTTTAATATTTAAAGATATTTATATTTAAAGGAAACTTTTTTACCCTTGCTGCAAATAAAACACCAGTGCCCCTGTGGCTAATAGAAGGTAATCATTACACAAAGTACAAGAAGACAACATCAAGCTATTCCATTTTAGCTAGCCACCATTGCCTGCTCCTGGCCCCAGGTCTGCTTTCTCTTTGTTAAAAAGGCAAAGAGACAAGGGTTCATGGAGTTTTTCAATCAGGCCAGAATTAGATGTGACCAAGTAACCTACTGTGCATCTTGTACCATACACAATTACCCACTTGTGCTCTGTACTTTGGAAATTTGGATCCCAAGAGTTGTGGGGAAGATGCCAGCAGGGGAAGGTGAAGGTCATTGTAGTAGGGTGTGTCTTCACACTGTGCAGTTTAGCATGGAGACATGTGGAGTCTAAGGAGCTCTCCCTGAACCCATGCCAGGCCTTTTCCCTAAGCTGGATCTCAGAAGAGGATGAGGAGCACCCTCCCCCACCACAGCTCTTGAATGGATATAAGAGGTATCAAAATGCAAATGTCCAAGGTCGGATGGGTCCCTGGAGGACAGAGGACTAAACTATTTGACTATCCATGCACTATGTAGCAGGTGGCTTTAGCTTGGGTTTCCCCAGAAGTGGAGTCTGATGCAGGGTTCAAGGGCGTACAGTTTAAGAAATAATCCCAGGAGATATTGATGGGAATGGGGGAATGAACAAGGTAGGGAAGGGTGCTGCCACTGTGGCACCTGAAACTTAACCCCATGTGAGTTATACACATTCTACTCAGGATGAAGGGAGCCCAGTGAAGAGTTCATTTCTTGGCCTTTACAGTTGGCCCTACCTTCAAGATAGCTATTTCCCCACATTCATGTGTGGAGGAAGAGGTGGCAAGTCATTTCATCAAAGTCATACAACACACCCTCTCCTGTACTCTGCTTGTGTCTTCCTAGCATTCTACTTCTTCCTTTAGAAAAAATTGAGGTGAAATGCATATAACATAAATTATACACTGTAGAGAGAACAACTCAGTGGCATTCCATACATTCCGAATGCTGTGCAACTACCAACCCTGTCTAGTTCTGAACGTTTTTATCACTCCAAAAGGAAACCCTGTACCCATCCCTGTCCATTTCCCTATGCCCAGTCCCTGGTAACCACCAATCAGCACCATGTGCTACTGATTTGCCGGACATTGCATATGAATAGAATTATATGGTCCTGTGATCTCACTTCTTCAACTTAGCTTAATGTTTTTGAGATTCATTCGGGTAGCATATGTCAGGTCAGTACTATATTCCTTTTCCTGGGTGAATAATATTTCATTATATAAATATTCCACTATTTATTTATCCATTCATCTGTTGGTGGATGTTTAAGCTGTTTCCATATTTTGGTAATTGTGAATAGTGCCTCTTTGAAAATGAATGTAGATGTATTTACTTGAGCTTCTGTTTTCAATTCTTCTGGGTGTATTACTAGGAGTGAAACTGCTGTGTCATACGGTAACTCTGTGTTTAATGTTTTGAGAAGCCATCCTGTTCTTCTGGAAAAGGTTGTGCTCCTCTATTTCTATTTAAAGGTTAGCATCTCTTGAGGTTCAATCCTAAGCTGCCCCCCTTTTCCTCATCAGATACTTTCTCCCAAGGACAAATCCTCCACACTGATGGCGCCAATCACCTTCTGTGTGCCAAGGTCCCCAGACCTCTGCTGTGAGCCCTAGACCAACAAATGGTCTGTATGGCTGATATCTGCCCTTGGATGTCCACAAGACACTCCCAGTCCTGCCCGGACATGGCTCTCCATTAGCTTTTCCAGTCTGTGACCAGCAGGCAGCTCCACCGAGCCTGGGAGACTCGGGATGGCCTTTGACAGCACCCCCAAGCCCCCCCACACCTTTCCCAGACACCACTCAGTCCTGCTGACTTCACTTTTTGGATGATGCTTCACTTCATCTACTTCTGCCTCCAGGGCCCCCATCTGTTTCCACTCCCACAGACATGCTGGCTTGGCCAACTGTGTCAACCTGCTAACCAGTCCCCTGTCTGTCGACATGGTCCCTCCCCGACTCCTTCTCCACACCACAGCAAAAGGATTCCTTAAAAATACAGGTCAGATCACAACACACCTAGCTTCTCTACTGCCAGTGGAATCAACAGCACTTTTGCCTCAGCTGCACACCTCACTCCTCTGAGCTCATCTTCACCCACTCTTCTCTGCCCTCTGGCTACACTGGCCTTAATTTTGCCAGACTATTCTGCAGGCTCCTAGTGCAGGCCTTTGTACAGACTGTGACGTTTGCCCAGAGTGCTAGCCAGCCCCTCGCCTGCACAAGGAGGAGGACCCTTCCTCCTCTTCCAGTTCTCGTCCCCATCCTTCTTACAGACCACTCCCTACCCCCTACTCCCAGACTAGATCAGGTTCACCTGCGTATTTCTGGACCCTATGACATTTGTGTAATCATTAATTAATTTCTCTCTCTTCCCCAGACTGGACTGTAAGCTTTTGAGTAGCAGGGTGACTTCAGCTCTGCTCCCTTTTGTATAAGTTTTGACTGCTGCTAAATAGCTATTAATAAGTTACCTCCTTAGTGAGAAATGGCAGAGCTCTAACTCAACACCGATTTCCTGGCCTTCTCTTTCTATCAACTCTACTTTCTTCAGTCTTAGAACAGAAATGTCCTTGAAAATAACCAAACTTGGAGAGAAACAAAAACAAGGAATAAAATCAGTTTTGGCTGGTCCTCAGAATTCTGTCATGGACGATTGTTTTTCACACTCGATTCTGGGCGAGAAACAAGCTTCTGGTAGGGGAGCAGGGGGAAGAAGGAGCTCCCCATACAGAAGTTTAAAGACTAGAATTTGGTGGGACCACACCTACGGTGCATCTTACAAGGGTACATGTGAAATTTACTAGGTGTAGAATATAAATGTCTTAACATAATAACTAAGAAAATACTGCGAAGGCTATGTTAACCAGTTTGATAAAAATATTTCAAATTGTGTATAAAACCGGCACATTGTACCCCATGATTGCATTAATGTACAGTTATGATTTAATAAAAAAAAAGAAAGACTAGAGTGCCCCCTGTCATCTCCCATCACTAGCAGAAGGTGGAGATTGGTGGCTGATTTCCACATAGTTTGGAACTACATGTAACCCTTCCAGAACAATTTCCCCCCTTTATCATTGTACATGTTCTTTATTTTAAAGTAATTTTAGCAAGGTAAAAAAGTTGTCTCAAATCCTTTGTGGAAAAAAAAAACAATTGAATGAATGAATGAATGAGTTAAATGAATGAATATAGAGAAAAGCAAGGAAGGCTCTATCAGACGAGCCCAGTGTGGACAGGTGGATTAGTCCAGCTTGCTGTAATTTGTCACCCTTCTGCTTAAAGATGAGGTCAATGACTTCACAGAGCTGGGACACCCACACATAGACCCCAGTTCTCAGTCACCATTTCTTGCTCCCTGGGAGTCATTCCCAGAGAGGCTGTAAAGGATGCGTGTGATTCCAACCCACTATACAATGTCAGTGGCAGCTGGAGGACTGGAATAATTTAGAAAAAGCGAACACTCCTGCAGGTGAGTCCCAAAGACAATCAGGCTAGGGGAGGAGCCATGTACTCACACACCAGGAAGCAGCTGCCCTGGAGGATTTAAAAAGTAGTAATCTCATGGGTTTTACATTAAAACCAGAGCCTCCGGGTCAACTGACAGGAGACCTGGGGCCACTCATTCCTCTTTGAGGGCATGTGGAAACTCTGCCTGCCACAGCCAATAGGTGTAAACAATGGGGAACACCGCCAGATGTCTGACACTGTCTCAGGAAGTAAGAGGCCAAGTGGGTCCACCCTTCTCCCCCCACAGGCCACTGCAAGTGGCCCAGCACTTACCCAAGGGCAGAACCACTGCTGGAGGACCGCCTCACAGTCCTGACCTCCCTGTCCTCCGTCTGGGCCAGTAGGCAGGAGGTGACAGCTAGCCCTGCTGCAGAATCAGGCTTCTCTCTCTCTGCAGCAGCCCAGACGGGCTGCTAAAGGCAGCTGTGAGCATTTCCCCACTGCGCAGCCACACCGTCGGATGTGAGTGGCGTGTGTGGATGTGTGTGTGTGTGAGTGCGTGTCTCTGTCTGTGTTTTTCCTTCCGGTTGCTATGAAGATGTTGTCGCACTTCATTTCCTTTGTGCGCCTCTTGCCTCTTCACTGTTTCTCTGCCAAACCTCCCGATACACTGAGGGCACTTTGTAGTTTAGGGACAAGTAAGAGATGTAGACATGGCCCAGTTGCTATTTTTAGACAGACGGCTGATCTTTAAATGAGTATTGCAATGAAATTCTGTTTGGATGCATGTTTCTAAATGGCATAAGCTCTTTGAGGCTGTACTGAGGAAAAAATTAGGCTATTTCAAAGCCAATTGAATTAGGATTTTATGGTTTTGTGGATTTTATATGTTTCCAAAGCCTCCACTATAGATTGATACAAAACATTCTTTCATGTGAGAAGTGCTTTACACATCACAGTGGGTACGGTGCTGGAGGATAGGCACTCCCTTGAAGAATTTCCTACTTACAGTGTGGAAGGGAAGCCAATCCCATTGTCTTCTTCATTCTGTGCGCAGGCTCCCTGGTGAGCCACCCACGTTTGAATGTGACTCTGTTCCTTACACATTTGGCCTTTCTGTGCCTCAGCTTCCTCATCTGTAAAATGGGAATAATCATAGTATTAGTATAGGTTGAGCACTCCAAGAGTACATAAGTAAAAAAAGCACGATATTACTGTTTGCTATGATGATTAGTGGCAAATCTGTATTATTTATTATCAGCTGAGTCCTTTGCTTTTGTTCATCCCTTCCTTACTTCCTGTTCCTTGCTGGTGCTTAAAGATGATTTGAACATCTGGCTGTTTCCCAGATGACCTAGGGGCGCCTGATGCTTCTGCTTCAACTCCTCCTGTTAATGGCTGCCCCCGGTCCCACTTCATCATATTCAGCTTCTTTGTATGTTACATCTTTGTGACTCCTGTTTTGTTGTTGTTTTGTTTTAATTTCCTAGAAGACTTCTCTGAAATTTAGACCATGTCATTTATGCTGGCCTGAATCTTGCTCAGGAATATTCTGCCCATAAAATGATGCCACATTTACACAAAGAAAGAAATAGACACTCAGCTCAACCCCTTGTTCATCTGGGTCTTATAAGTGCATCAAAAAAACAAGAGCATCTATATGCTCTTGGGTTGAGATGAGTGTCTATTAATCATAATATGTATATTGTATTTCTAAGTGCAATCAGCAATATTCATCAAGGTGCTCTGTTATCTTTCCTTCTCTTTTCCTCTCCCTCTCCTTACAAAACCATTCTTGAGTATATGCTATGTATCAGGAGTGGTTCCAGATTTGAAGCAGAATTATTCTACTCCCAGGTTTTCATTTTAGAATGCAGAGAACTTAGCATAACTTGATGGAGGTAAAGGAGAAGTCCAGAAAGTATGTATTTTATCAAAATATTCTATGAATTCCCCCTTATACCATATTAGGTAAGAGATTAATTTCATTTGGCATTTAAACAGTATAAATTTGAATGTAAAAATTTTTAAACAACTACAATTTGATAATATTAATATTAAATATAATTTTAATGCCACCAAGTCATCTCTATAAGTCAAGGACACTCTAGATTCTGAAACAGCTAAGCTTGTGCTCCCTTTATGATAAAGTACTTCAGTCTGACACTTGTTTATCCTTCACTGTGTTCTTTTCTCTGTATCTCACGTTCTCTTTTCCGACTTTCAGCTGAGTGGATCTCCCACCATTAAGTTTTTCAGACTGGAAAGACGGCATATCTTTTACTGCAAACTGAGAAGTTGAGACCGGGTCCAAAAATGGATCAGACTTATTTTAGAAAAACAAGTTAACCCCATTTGTAGAGATGCTGGTTTTCTGTGTCTGTTTTCATACTTACAGTCTTAGGGGTTTTTTTTCTTTCTTGTCTTCATTTTTATTTATTTTCTTTTTGATTAGTGGCAGGTTGTGCTGTGTGTCAAAATTTTGACAAACCACAGATGGTTCTGATAAAGAAACAAACAACTGTAATTTCTAATCACTTTGTCCCATGAAGACAGGGTTTCTATTTTCATCTTCATTTGAACGGTCTTCTTGACTGCTTTAATTACCTTCTTCATGCCATCTCAGTTAGCTGGAATCTCGGTTAGCACCACAAAATGCTTTATAACTACCTGTTAAGCAGTAGCCAAACCCCAGGCAACTGTTTTGAATTTGTAATGGATATTTGGTCCAAGGAGCAACTGTTGTACTGAGTGGAGAATGAGGGCATGGGAGGGAGAAGAGAGACAACTTGAGAAGACTGAAGGGTTGAAAAATCTGTCGCCAAGGGGTGTGTATGTGTGTGCGAGCGCGTGTGTATTTATGATTCCTTGTGCCTGACTCATTCCTTCCATGATGGAAGACAGTATTAACTATGGGGAATTAGCTGCCCACTGAGGAATTTAAATGAAAATGTTCAAGAGTTGATGTGGCAAATTTGAAAGGCAAAGTTGTCTAGAATTATAACAGATACCTCATCCCTACTTGAGAATGGGAGTCGATCTTGTGGTTTTCATTTTTAAATGAGGAAATCAGCGCTCAGAAAGATTCAGTTCATTTTTTTCCCCCATTCAATAACAATTGCATACCTGCAAACTCCCCTGAGCGTTCCTGGGCATTCTTTGATACATCTGTCCACAGGACACAGGCCCACCCTGAAGAAACTTGCATCTTAGGAGACGACCTAGGGAGAAAACTGTCTCAGTTAATTAGTTCACCCATGATTTCAAAAGCATTTATTGGACATGTACTACAGCAAGTCAAAAAGAGGAGTGAGAACAGCTTCTTCCCTAAGAGAGATTACAGTTCAGCAGGCACGAAGAATGAGCCTTATCTATCTGCTTCTTGTTTGCTTACAGACTTCCTTTTCTCTCTTTCTTATAAGACATCTTAGATTTTGCCTCTCTGTGCTCCTACTTCATCATCGGCCAAGTCTTGGGTTCTCTAGCTCTTCTGTGTTACCAGGGTCTCATGACCTATTCTATGCGTATCATGTTGATTTCTCTGTCCTTGTACTTCTGTGTGCTCACCTTGGCCATTTCCAGCCTGTGAATGAAATTTCAATACCTATTTTCTCATGTTCCAAAGTTATCCAGACTCACAGGGCCATCTTGTTTCCTTGCAAATTCTCTCCCAATACCCTCAACTGAGGCCCTTTTGCTGGTTAAGAATCTTCCTAATCATCTCCCACGTGTGTCAGATGCCTGGTAACATCCTTTCCAGACTTGTCTCTCACTCCAGAACTCTGAGCCTTCCCCTTGCCCCAGGCCATGCTTAGGGGAAAGATTTTTGATGTGCGCTCCCTCTGTGTTCCTTCTGGTCTCTGCAGAATTTCACTATCCTTCCCATCCTGTTCCTCATTCTCTACTCTTTCTTCAATCCTTTGAATTATAGCTTCAAGTATGACTACCTGATTAATAATCATGATGACAATTACCATTTTTTATGTACATTAAGCAGGAAACAAAAGACATTTGTAAAGATGAAGCCATTCTTCCAGCTTACAGAACAGCTATTTGAAGAAAGCCATTCTTCCAGCTTACAGAACAGCTATTTAAAGAGCAAAAGGAAGAAAAGACTCTGAATACTTCTTATAAGAGAACTGATGGCAAATTCAAAAGATTCTGATAGCCTGGAAGCTTTCACTGCGTTTAGGAATCTGGCCAGCACTCCTTTCCCTACTTATAGCCCATTTACTTACTTTTCTTCTGGTCGAGAACACTCTTTAACCTCCTGTAACATAATTGGGAAAATCTTATCAAGTGCTGAGTTTTCTTAAATTTTTAAATCAACTTTTAAAATCTACATGTAACATGTTTATCTTATAAAAAAGAAAACTTAAAACATTTCAGGAAAAGCTAAAATGGCTTGGACTGTCAGCCCTAATTTCAGTTCCCTCCCTTGCTTTTCTCACAGGGAACCTCTGCTATCTGTTTTGGGTATATTCTATTGAGACATTTTCTAGGCATCTATATCAACCTATATAACCACTGCCAATCTGCCATTGTGCACATGTGCAGTCTTGCCTTTGAGCGCTCGGGGACACACAAACAAACCATGAGACTGAAACCATTATGCTGTGTTATACTCGGTTTCTGAGGGAACTGTGTAAACTGCTGTTCTGGTTTCACATGAAATGACAACTTGAAAACAACACCTTATTCAAAGGAATATAAAAAACAAAACTGCCTCACTGCTTTAGATGGTTGAAGAGATTAGACTCCTTGGTGTACCTGATTTCTGTCCGCTTGTTTTCTGAATATGTAAAAATGTGGATTTACGGCCAGTGGCTTACTTCTGAGATTTGCAGATCAAATACCAAAGGTCTATAAGCCATTTATTAAAGTGGTTTCCTGGCTTTTCCCTTTTGCAATCAGCTAACCAATATGTCAGGTCAAATCACTCCTCTCCCCAGTTACATACATACGTTTGCTCCCTGATGATGGGTCCCTCCGCAGGGAGGGACCACCAAGTGCTGTGGTCACTTACATCCACTTTTCTCTCTACAATGACTGATTCTTTACCACGTCCCCTTTCTTGAACATTTCCCTCCTTCCAACCCTCATAGATGCCTCCATTTCACAATTCTATATTGAGCTGTTACTACTTTGTAAATTGAGAAATCTTTTTGATTGATCCCCAGCAGTTAAAAATCCACGTTTATTCCCTATAGGTTTTATATATAATCATAATTAATTATGATTTTTCTCTAAGACAATAGGAATTTAAAATGAAAATCCAACTTACCCCTCTTCTATTTTCACAACTTTTCCTATCATTGAACAAAAGCCTGTGTCCACACTTTCTTTCTTTCTTTTTTTATTAAATCATAATTGTGCACATTGGTGCAATCGTGGGGCACAATGTGCTGACTTCATATACAATCTGAAATATTTTCATTGAACTATTTAACATAGCCTTCATGGCCTTTTAATCACTATATGAAAACATTTATATTCTGCATTTAGTAATTTTCACTTGTACCCTTCTAAGATGCACCGTAAGTGTGATCCCACCAATCACCCTCCCTCCACCTACCCTCCCCCCTACCCTACCCTCCCTTGCCCTTTTCCCCATTGTGTCCACACTTTCATGGAAGCCCCAACTCAGTCCCTTGATTCACCCTACCTTTTTTACTTTGCTTCCCCCTCATCTTCCCTTTAAGCTCAGGTGTCCTAAAAGAGCAGTCTATTCTCTGTACCTCCGCTTCTGCACCTTCCACATCCTCCTTTCTCCCTGCGTTCCTTCTATCCCAACATCTGCTTCATGCCCCCAGCTCTCCACTGGAGTTGTCCCCCTTGCTAAGGTCACCCGTCGTGAGCTAGATGACAAACCAATAGATACCACAAAGTCTTTCTCCTTGCTATGTTTAATGTAGTTAACCACTTCTCCATCTCCCACACCTCTTGTCTTTCTTTGGAGGACACCACTCCGCCCTGGTTCCCTCTTTCAGGGTTCAGTCCACCTGCTCCGCTCCTGATACTCATGTTTCACCTCTGGACCTCATACACATTTTCTTCTCTGTTTGCTCTCTGGGGTGGGCTCATCCCTTTTAGACCAGGGGCAAGCCTTCTCCTCACACACTCTCCATTTATCTTAATCTGTTTGTGTTACTTTAAAGGAATACCCGGGATTGGATAGTTTATAAAGAAAAGAGGTTCACTTGGTTCACAGTTCTGCAGCTGTACAGGTTGCATGGTGCTAACACTTGCATCTGTTGTGGGTCTAGGCTGCTTCCACTCCTAGCGGAAGGGGAAGGGGAGCCCCTATGTGCAGAGATGACATGGCAAGAGAGAAAGCAGGGAGAGCAGAGGTGCCAGGCTCTATTTAACAACCGGCTCTGCAGGGAGCTGATAGAGTGAGAACTCAATCACTTCCCACCCCTCACTGGGGCAGGGGTTTGGGGGGAGAGGAAGGGCATTAACCTACTCATGAGAGACCCACCCCCATAACTAACACCTCACATCAGGCCCCACCTCCAACATTGGGATCAAATTTCAACATAAAGTGTGGAGAAACAAGCATCCAAACTATAACACCATTCCTATCCTTGCCATATTATTAATCTCAGCTTCAAAACATTGCCAACCCTTCCCCCTTTGCTTCCTCATTCTCACTATCACCAAATTCTGTTTCGTTTTATTTTAATTAAATCTCAAATATTGTTGACCCATTCTCTTCCCACAGTGGTTACCCACTGCCACTACCTTAGTGTAGACATTTATTGCTTGGATTGTTACAATACTTCCTAATCGTAAGGCCCTCTTCCAGCCCCTAATATTAAAGAGAGTGCTAGGAACATAGTAGGTGCTATAGTGTGAATGCTTGTGTCTCCCCCAACTTCATATGTTGAAACCTGATCCTCAATATGATATTATTATTATCTTTTTGAGACCAAGTCTGACTCTGTCATCTTAGGTAGAGTGCTGTGGCATCGCTGTAGCTCACAGCAACATCACTAATGTTGATATTATTAAGGGGAAGGTCTTTGGGAAGTGATTAAGTCATGAGGGCAGAGCCCTTGGGAATGGGATTAATGCCCTTATAAAGGTGCCTGAGGGAGCTTGTTTGCCACATCCTTCATGTGAGGACACAGCCATTTATGAAGAAGAGGGTCCTCTCCAGACCCCTGACCTGACAGCACCTAAATCATAAGACTTCCCAGCCTCCAGAACTGAGTAACAAATTTCTGTTGTTTATCAGTCTAGTCTAGGGTACTTGTTATAGCAGTTTGAATAGATTAAGACAGTAAGTCCTCATGAGATATAAATTAAATAAATGTTTTCATAATACTGAATATTTCTATAGACAAATTTCAGATATCATCATATCACTGCTTGTTTAAAGACTTCCACCAACTCCCAGTTTGTTGCCTACAAAATAAAATTGAAATAACTTAGTTGGTGAATTGAGGTCCCTTTACCTTCCTTTTACATGGAGGTGCTCACTATCCCCTCTTATTTCATGACTTTGCATGGTCCTGGCATTGTAAAGGCTGTTTCCTGCCTAGAATGCTCTTCCTCCTTCTCTTCCCAGCAACTCTAGGTAATGTCCTTCAAGAGTGTATCTACTGGACACAGTTATCCTTTCACCCACTGTCACCTGGACCTCTTTGTGGCATTAATCACATCATGTCATAGTAGTGTGTCTCCCTTGCTTGGACTTTGAGGCTCCTAAGGACAGGGCACTGTTGCTTATTCATTTTAGGGACCAAACTAAGCATTTTACCAAGTAGTCCATAGATGTTTCTCACCCAAATCACCCATGAAGCTGGTTAATTCTAGATTCCCAGGCTCCATGTCCAAGCTGCCAAATCCCATTTATCCAGGGAATAGAACATTCTTATGCACGTGAACATTTGAGCACAGTCATTACAGTGTCCAGAAAATATTTTAAGAATAAAGACATAATGAAAGTACTGAGATCCCTACTCCTAAAATTCTGCTTTATTTCCTTCATTCCTCTGGGGTGTAGTGTGGTTGAGGACAGGCCCAGGTATTTGGCTTGGTCACAGATCAAAGTGACCTAATGGGAAACAGCCTTGCATTATTCTCTAAGCAAGTCATGCAAAGTACCTATTGTTCTGTCCAAAAGCCAAGTTAAGTTTAGGGTCATTCAAAGTCCGGAAGATGGTTGGCTGTGATAAGGACTAACAAATTCTTACTCAAGTGGGAACTAGTATTGTGGGGTATACTCTGCATTTTTAACTCAACAAAGCCCAGTTCTTAAGTTTAAGTGGCTCACCACTATCTTTTAAAGAGCTGCATGGTACCATTTTCTGTGTTTATCACCAGTATTGATAACTCTGGTATCAGCTAATAATTCTCCCTTGTTGAAATTGTTGGATTATGAATGGATCTTGAGGGATTTTAAATGTTACGTGAGGCTGATGGGCCATTATGGCACCTTGTTTTGGCCACCACAAGGATATCTAAAATATCCTTTTTAATTTTTATCTCTATCTTGAGATCAGTTATAATGTACAACTTGAGGTCTAATGAAGACTTTACAAAACATACATCATCTGAATGACCTCAGGTTTACAAAAAATATACTTAACAAATATTTTTTATACTTGTTATTTATCAAAGAGAAAAATCTTTTAACAAGTACCTATAGACCCAGCAGTCCTGTCTCTAGGTATATATCCCAAGGACTAGAAATCAGTATGTTGAAGAGGTATTTGCATGCCCACATTAACTGCAACATTAAGTGCCCCTCAGTGAATGAATGGATAAAGAAAATGTGGTATATATACACAATACTATTCAATCTTTAAAAAGAAGGAAATTCTGTCATTCACAACAACGTGGGTGAATCTGGAACACAATTATGCAAAATGAAATAAGCCAGGCACAGAAAGGCAAATACTGCATGATCTTACTTATGTGTGGAATATAAAACAATTGAACTCTCAGAAGTAGAGAGCAGAGTGGTGATTCTCAGAGGCTGGGGAGTGGGAGGAATGGCAAGAGGTTGGTCAAAGGGTAGAAAGTTGCTGTTAGGAGAAATAAATGACAAGTATTTAAGGTAATGGATATGTAAATTAGCTTGATCCCATCGTTCCACACTGTATCAGAATATCACTGTGCACTCCATAATTATGTATGATTATAATTGTCAAAAAATAAAAGAAAAAAAGGAAGAAAAGTGCATATACCAAAAGCGGAGAAACATACTGATACCATATATAGGTGAATACAAACATGTATACCTGAGGGGTGTAAAAGAAAATAAAGACACTAGGAGCCACTTGAAATTCCTCTTTGTGGTCCTTCTGTGGAAGAGGCAGGCCTGTGGATAGCTTTTAAGAAAGGGCAAGATATATATTGGCCGTTAAGCCTGGATTGCTAGGCTTGCTCTGATGATGCCACATCTAGTCACAGTTAGAGGACTAGTGGTCATCTAATTTACTTTAGAACATCTCACTTATTCTTTAATATATCCATTATTTCTTTATCATACAAGTAACATGCAGTCATTATTGAAGCCATAAAAAATAAATACTTCAAAAAGATGACATAACCAATAGTATATTGGTGAATACATTCTTTTAGACATTTCCCCATATGTATGTGGTATGATGTATTAGTTGTCTGTTGCTGCTATAACAAATTACCACTAACTTAATGGCTTAAAACAGCACAAATTTATTATTTTATGGTTCTGCTGGTTAGAAGTTTAACATAGGTCTCCCTGGGATAAAGTCAGGGTGGTAGCAGGGAGGAAGCTATTTTCTCCCCTTTTCTGGATTCTAGAGGCTGTCCATGTTCCTTGGCTCACAGCCCATTCCTCCATCTTGAAAGCCAGCAATGTTGCACCTGCGGTTGTTCTTCATTAGTCACATCTCTGACCATGGCTAAGAAAATTTCCCTCTGATTTTAAGGGCCCGTATGATTTGACTGGGGCACAGATAATGCAGGACCCCATCTCAATGTTCCCACCTTCATCACATCCACAAAACCCCTTTTGTCATGTAAGGTAGTGACATATTCTCAGGAATCAGAACACAGATGCTTTTAGGGCCATTATTTTGCCTATGACAGATAGAGATGAAACAACCTGTGTCCATGGAGGTCAAGTAGCTTCCCCAAGATCACAGAGCTGGTAAACACTGTACCTATTAATTAAACTCTTTTCGATTGCAAGGACCTGATGCAAACAGACTCTCCACTAATGGAAATTTATGGTCCGAAGGATGTAAGGAAGAACTGTGAAGAGTTCAAATGAACTTAGATCTGAGCCTCCCAGAAACTGGAGCTTCAGACACAACAATCCTGTTGTTGTCTCAACATCAGGCATAGACCTGGGTGCCCTGCCTGCTTCTGCGGCACTCAAAACACCTCTCTGACCCTTCTGGCTCTCCAGTGTCCCTCATTCAATGCTTGGCTTGTTCTCCCACCTCCCAGCTTCTACCTGCTGCCTCTACTCCATTAGTTTCTTGGATTCTGGATGCTGTCGTCACCTGTGCCTCTCTCTCTGCATCACCTTCAAGTTCCCTGAAGGAAAATGTCTGATATAGTCTGTTGCTCACTCCAGTGCACTGCGTGCCCCTGTCATGAAGAGGGCTCACCTGCTTATCTCCCTAGCTGCCACCGGCTGGTGGGTGGCTGTCTTCTGCCCAGCATGCTCCTGCATATACTGAAGCTGAACTGTAAAATTGGAATTATCTAGCTGAATGAGACAGCTTAGGAGGGGCTGAGGGGGAGGATGGGAACAGTCTCTAGGATTAATACTGAATATGGGCATTTGGAAAACAGTTAGGTTACTGCATTCAGTACTTTCAGTCTCTAATTTCTGATTTTGAACAACAAGGCCACACAGGCTTATGAAAGTTCTAAAATTATATCATTTTTATCAGTAACCAGGACCTCAAGTTGTTCCCACAAACCACACAGGGCCTTGCGAAATAAGGCTTGGGAAGGGGACTCTGGTGTTTCTAAATTTTGTACCCGTTTGTTCATCCAGCTATGTTCACGTAAGAAGGGGACAAAGTGGTCTCATTAACTGGGGAAGTGAGTCCAAACAAGTTTCAGAAGGAGAAAAACTCTCTTGGGTACACTGAGCCCTGCCACCACTACCACCACCCGCCTAATGGAAGAATGCTACTGTAAACATGTCATCGGATATTTTCCACAAAAAATGTGTGCTGTGGTCACATCTCTGAGATGCCAACACAAATCTCAAACACAGCCACCTCCAGATTGAGAATGTATTCTGGGATGTTTTTAGTTTGAACCTTAGTAATTGAGGACAAAAGCTGATTTCAATTTTAGTTAATTACGTGGGAGGAAGTGGCCATCTGATCGACAAGGGTCACAGCCCATGCTGTCCCTGGTGGCACTACCCCAGCAGAGCATGGGGAGGGATTATTCTCTGTGGTATGCTGTTGTGCTTTTAGAGAGGATTCTCTAAAAATTATTGTCTCCTCAGCCTCCCACTCTTTACAATAATTAATAGAATTCATTAATTTTTACTTAAAAAATGTCTTCATGCAGTCAATTAAAGCATTTTTTTCTGAGCCATTAGCACTGTGTTAGAAGCTGGGGGGAAAAAACGATGAGGATAAACAGATGTAGTTTAGGATAGTAGGTAAAGTGGATATCTTGGCTCCGAACAATGTAAAAGCATAACTTATAATGGGTTGAACAAGAATCTCCAAACAAGAGTTCTAAGCATAGGGTGGTCCTAGCAATTTCTTAAAAGTCTTCCTTTCAGTTTAGTTCTCCCTCATGATTAGCTCTAGGCAGGCATTCTCAACCCCTTCTGAGAAAAGGAAGCCCAAAGGAAGACCTTCCCTTCTTTGGGTCACTGTGTTTCTTTTTGAGAGACGATCTCTTTCCAAGAAGGATTTTCCCTCTCACCCTCTCTCCCCAGCTGACCTCTCCTCAAGTCTCGAAGACATCACAAGCATGCCAAGCCTGTGTCTAAGCCAGTCATCAACAAAGCAAATGAAATAGTCCTAAATGGTTTAGACTCATCAAATTTGTGCCTCCTCTTGTTAGGAAAAGGTGCAGTCTTTCTAGAAGCACAAGCCTGTCAGGTGTAGAAAGACAATTCAAGTCTCTTAGCAGGAAGAAAGCCTAGCTATTGGATAAGGAACGGGTAGCGGCTGCCTCAGTGTGGGCTTTCCAGATGATATTGGGATGGAAAGAGAGAAACACTCCCCTGAGCCTTTTTCAGCACAGAGTCAGGAAGACTGAAGTTCCAGATTGGCTACTTAGAGGTTGCAAAGTCTTGTATTATATACTTAGCCTCTTGGAACCTCAATTTCTGCACATTTAAAATAGGGTATCAGACCAATCTCATTTGGTTGTTGTGAGAATTCAATATATTAGCATACCCAAAATACCTAGCAGGTGCTTGGTCCCTAGGGACTGTCCAATAAATATGACCCTCTTTATCTAAGACTGTAAGCTCCTTGGGCAGCTTAGTCTAACTTGCTGCATAACTGACATTCTGCCCAGTGAGCAGTGTGATACTCATATAGGTTTGTAAAGAGGCTTCCTGGGGGAGAGAAACCATCACAGTTGCTAGAGGCCTCTAAGATCCTCAAAGGGTTTTTGCTCAATCCAGTGGTTTTCTCTCCTCTCCCTGATCTTTCTTCAACATCACTGCTCTTGCCAATTTCTTCCCCTTTGAAATTGAACCTTGTTCTGTGTTCTGTACCAACCTTCTGGTTTGCCTCCTACCTCTCCATTATCTGCTTGTTGGGTCTCTTATAAGATCCTCTTATCTTGCCTTCCTTAAAACTATGTTCTCCACCTCTGTTTCTGTCTGACCTGTGAGTTCCTGGGGTGATGTGTCCCCCTTTCCTACACCTTCAATGCCCTTTTATATGCTCATAACACATATGAGACATTCAATGCATATTGCTTTAGTCTGTATTTCATTCAATCATTTATTCAAAAAATATTTTGTTAAATGCTTACCGTATACCCAGTACTGGTCTATAAGCTGAAGATAAAGCAATAAACCAGACAATCCCTGACCTCATGAAACTAACATTCTAATGAAGAGACAGCAAATAAACAAAATTAACATTTCCTATGTTAGGTAGAGTAAGAGTTATGGAAAATATAATGCTGGGGGACTGGGCACTGTGGCTCAAACCTGTAACCTAGCAATTTGGGAGGCTGAGGCCAGAAGATAGCTTGAGGTTAGGAGTTAGAGATCAGGCTGAGCAAGAGTGAAATCCTGTTCTACAAAAAAATTAAAATAAAAAAAAAAATTTGCTGGGCATAGTAGCTCATGACTGCAGTTGCACCCAGTTTCTTGGGAGGCTGAGTCAGGAGAATAGCTTGGGGCCAAGAGTTTGAGGTTGCCATAAGCTATGATGATACTATTGACTCTACCCTGGGTGATAGAGTGAGACTCTGACTCAAAACCAAACAAAAGAATGACAACGACAAATAAAATATAACACTGGCTAAGTTGGACAGGACAGGTCATGGGAAAGGGGAAACTTCTATTTATTATGGAGTATTCAGGGAATGCCGCTTTAATAATGAAATATTTAGGTGGAGACTTAAAAGAAACAAGAGTTCAAACCATGAGCTTAGCAGAGAGAACCACAAGCACAGATGGCCCGGGGCAGGGAGCATTGTTCTTGGCATCTTTGAAAAACTTTCACATGAAGAATGAAGGGAACAAGTGAGGAAGATCAGGGAGGCAGATCAGGGAAATGTTAGGGATTTGGCCTCTACTTTAAGGGAAAGGGGAGTCATTGAAGGTTTTAAGGAGAGGAGTGACATGATCTGTTTTATGCTTTTAGAGGTTATTAATAACAGCCAGAGATGATGGGGGCTTGGATCAGGGTGGCAGCAGTGGAGAAGTGAGAAACATATGAATTTGAGTTATAATTGGAGGTGAAGTCAACAGAATATTCTGCTAGATGTGGTGAGTGAAAGAAAGAAATCAATATTGAGCTGAAATATTTTAGTCCTGATGAACAGAAGAAGGAGGTGTCATCACCAGAGATGTAAAGAACCATTGCAGGGGCGGGGGGCAGGGAGTGCAGAGTCCGGTTTGGGGCAGGGCAAGTTTGGGTGGCTGTTAAGGCATTGATGTGTAGCTGTTTGAGAGGGAGGTTGGATATCTGGATGTGGAGTCCAGGAACAGGTCTGAGCTAGAGATGGAACCTTGGGAGTCCTCAGCACGTGCACATCAATGGCAGGGATGGTCATGACATCACTGAGAGAGGACACAAAGATGAGAGAGGCAGACTGGGGACTGGAAATCAGGTATGCTCACATGAAGCAGTCAGGCATGGGGTTGGGGGGACCAAAAAATGAGACAGAGGAGTGGCCCAAGAGGACGAGGACACCATGAGTGTGGGGAAACACAAGCGAAGGCAGAGTCCGAGAGGACATGGAAATGTGTCTGCTGCTGATAGAGCAGGTACGATGGGGGCCCCTATCTCACGCCATATACAAAATCAAATCAAAATGGGTTAAAGACTTAAATCTGAGACCTGAAACTATGAAGCAAGTAGAAAAAAACACTGCAGAAATACTCCAGAACCTTGTTCTCTGGGCAAAGATTTTTTGATGTAAGACCTCAAAGATATAGGCAACCAAAAATAGATGAATGGGGTCACATCAAGCTGAAAAGCTCCTTCACAGCAAAGGTGACAATCAACAGAGTGAAGAGATAAGCCACAGAATGGGAGAAAATATTTGCAAATGATTCAACAAGGAATTGATAACCAAAATATGATATAAGGAATTCAAACAAGAGCAAACTTCCCCCAAATAATCCAATTAAAAAATGAACAAAAGATCTGAATGTCTGTTATTTTTTAATTGGATTATCAAAGGAAAAAATACAAAGCCCAATAGGAATGTTAAAAATATGTTTGTCATCATTAATCATCAGAGAAATCAAAATCAAAATCATAGTGAGATATCATCTCACCTCAGTTTAAATAGCTTTTAGCAAAAAGATAGGAAACAACAGATGCTGAGGAGTATGTGAAAAGGGCAACCCTTGTGCACTGTTGGAGGGAATGTAAAGTAGCATGGCCACTATGGAGAACAGTATGGAGGATCCTCAAAAACCTGAAAATAGACCTACCGTATGATCTAGCAATTCCACTACTGGGTCTATACCCAAAAGAACAGAAATCAATATATCAAAGAGACATTTGCATCCTATTAAGAGATGAATGTATAAAGAAAATGTGGTGTGCATACGCACTGTAATATTATCCACCCATAAAAAAGAATGAAGTCCTATCATTTGCAAACAACATGACTGGAACTGGAGGATATTGTGTTAAGCAAAATAAGCAAAAAGCAGAAAAACAAATATTACACATTCTACTTATATGTGGGAGATACAAAAGTGGATCTTATGAAGATATAAAATAAATTGGCTATTACCAAGGCCTGAAAATGACAGAGGGGAGGGAGGATGAAGGAGAATGGAAGAGGAAATAAGATCTAGTGTTTGACAGATTAGAAGGATAACTATAGTTCATAATAATCTATTGTATATTTTCCAATACCTTAGAAGAGAATAATTGAAATGTTTCTGGCATAAAGAAAAGACAAATGTTTAAGGTAATGGGTATGCCAATTGCACTGATTTGATCTTTACAAATTATATGAATATATTAACTTATCACATGTGTCCCCCCAAATATGTACATCTAGTATTATCAATAAATTTTTTTAATTTAGCTCAACAGATATTGAGGGCATTCTATGTGGGAAATGAAGGTGAGTAATAAAGACTTATTCTGTGCCTCTGAATGGCTTACAAACTAGCATAGGACAATACTTATTTTTGTCTAAGAGAATCATGTTTTTGGAGGAACATCATTAGTTCAGTTTTTGACACTATCAACTTGAGATACCTGTGAGAGATCCAAAAGGAAATGTGGAGTAGTGTAATTGACACACATTGGGTCACTGCGTAGCTCAGTATTTTTCTTTTAGTAATTACATGTGTATATGGCCAGTGTGCATTTAGTTCATCTGGGGCTCTTGTTAAAATACAGATAATGATTCAGTAGGTCAAGTGCCAGGCTTCAGGTTCATTCCCAGGTAATGCCAATAATAATGATCCACAAACTTCACTTTGTGGAGGAGAGGGTTGGAGACAGAAACCCATGCAGATTATTTCAATTTGATGTATTAATTGTAGTAATAACAAGGGACCCACATGAACATAGTTTAGCAAGTCGTTTAAGAGGACTGTTCACTGTTAGGCCAAGGAATGTGTGCTTGGTTCTGAAAACAGTGTAGAATCGTGAAAGGATTTCAACAGAGGAATGACATGGTTCTACGAAAAATGCTAATTAAAGCCAGGCATGTATCAGCTGCTGCTATCTATGCAACAGAGATGCAACAGTGAACAGTGACCAGAAAATCCAGGAAACTTACATCCTAGAGGGGTTTGGGCAGGTAAGACAACAAATAAACAGAAATAACTTCAAACTACAGAAATGCTGTAAAAAAGTAAAAATAAAAATGGTAATGTGATTGACCCTGGGAAGTGCTGTAGTGGGAGGGAATAGCTGAAAGAAGAATTAGTCATGCAATGGAGCCAGTTGTGCAAGGGTCTGGCGAGAGAGCATTCTGGGCACAGGGAACAGCACAGTGGTGGCCTCGAGGTAGGAGTGAGCAGGGAGGAAGGTCTTTTTTTGAAGGTCAGTCTGGTTGGTGTGACTGGATTCTTGTGAGCACAGAGACAACATGAAATGAGGTCAAAAAACAAGCAAGAACCAAGTCATGTAGGGGCTCTGAAACTAGGATAGAGGATTTACATTTCATTTTATATGTGGAAACCAAATAATTCAATTAAAAAAAAATGTAACCCTTACTCCTATGTGAAGATTGAATTGTGAGTGTGCTTATGTGAGTGTGCAGGTGGTGTGTAGCTTTCTTGGGCATGCTCAGATTGGTCAGCAACATGTAGAATGGTCCCCAGAGGAAAGCGAAGCTCTTTCAAGTTGCCTGAAATGGACAGTTAAATGGAGAGCCTCCACTGGGAAGTCAGACTCACACTTCCAAATGATCTGCAAGAAGTGAAATATGAGATTCAAGTAACACCCAACACTCTTGAGCCCAGGGCTGGGAGCCTCCCACCAACTACCTCATTTAATCTCTGACCCCACAATGCTTGCTACAAAAATAAATTTCTGGGTTTTTAATTTGGCCCCACTGAAAGATTCCAAGGCATCTGGTTGTCAATACATAAATACTGTGGGTGATTTCTAAATTCAGGGGAGGTCAGAATTACTAAGTGGATCTCTAACTTCTTCTGCCAATAGGCATGAAGATGCTCACATTTTCTGAGTACCAACATAGCTCTCCCATGTAACTTCTTAACTTCTTAGCTTCTTCTTAACTTCTAACCCAAGTAGTCAAGATTTCAGGAATTCTAGGGTGAATCCGCCTTAAAAAACCAACTAGTAAGATTATGGTACCTCCTGGGGAAGCTCAGCTGCTCCTTTTTGCTGGGGTTAATTTGAGACATAGCTGGGAAATTTAAGGCAAAGGCAAACTTTCAGCTGTAATCCTCATTTGTATTTTAATGTAAATAAGTTTCAGGTCTTTCTTGAGAAAAGATTTTTGGCTGGGAAATAGTGGATGGCTCTGGGCCCAAAATGGGGACCAAGGGCTTGGGGGAGTCAAATGGGGAAGGGGAAAGAGGAAGGAGGTGCCCAGAGCCAGGAAGCAGACCCTGCCCCCTTCCTGAGCAGAAGGCTCTTAAAATACTGAATGAAGAAGAAAGAACTCTGGGTTTATAACTTTGCATTGTTTCTGCTTGGTTAGATTCTAACCCTAAAATATGTATTTCTGTAAAAGGGAAAGTCTTTGATTTGCATTTTTGACTGGCTTTCCCTGAGTGTACCTGCTGGGTTATGCTCAGCCATCTCCAGATCAGAAAAGCTACTCTGTCTTCTGGGCACAGAGAAGCTACAGCACACAGCAGAGGGAACTGGGCACTTCAGATTCACTTTCATGGAAATAAGGCAAGCACAAAAGTGGAAGGAAGGAAAGTCATCCCTTATTGAGCACCAACTTTGTCCCCCTCCCCCCACCATATTCTGCTTCAAAGTCTCATGGAGATTATCTCAAGGGATCTTCATTTTCCTCTGGTTCTCCCTGGAATCTCCAGGATCATAGGTCAGGTCAAATTGTGAAAACACTTCCTTCTGTGTCATCCGTGTGAGGAGTGGCAATACCTAATATTTATGGCTCTTGTAACACATGCCCAAGGTTTAACAGGGATTCCTTCATTTAGTACTCTCAACGCTTTAAGAGATAAGTTCCATTCATGTCCTCATTTTGAAATAAAATGACTGATCCCTAGAGTTGTGAAGTGACTTGTCCAGAATCAACAGAGCCATGACTCAAACCCAAGTCACCAGATTCTAGAGATCATATGTTTAGCTATTATGGGATTGTCTTTTATTTAGTTAGGAAAGGCACAAAATTATGCCTGCCCTGGGTAAAATTCCTCCCTATGTTGAAGTTAGAGGTCTTCAAACTTCTTAATTGATGCCTCCTTTTCCTTCCTAAAGGTATCCCTTCCTCTTCAGTTTAGGTACCTGTAGCTTTCCCATATTATACACCATATACCTTTGGGAAAAAATTACCCAGTGTGAATTCATACTGCTACCGTGCCTTGTAGGCAGGAATGTGGTTTTGGACTCCTTATCCCTCTGAAGTGATTTTTTTCTTCTGAGAACCTTCATCTACCAAGCAGCAGATCCATGTGCCTCTTGAGCATGATTTTAGGATACCTGGATGTGAGAAGCTTCTCTCAGGGGTCTCCTGCTAGCTTGAAGAGGGTGAGCCCAGAACCAGCCTCTGGAAGTGTGCTCCCTGGGGGATGTCGAGCATTCACTCACCAAGTGTACATGATTGCTCTGACCCACGGCAGACCTCGTTCCTGCTGCCACAGAGCTCTAAAAGCACAGTTTGGGGGTGCACATGAAGTAAGAAACTTCAATAAAAACAGACAGTTCTCCTTCCCTCTTCATCCTTCTCTTTCTTTCTTACTACATTGACATCCTTTTCCCCCAAGGTTCCCAGAAACTCTGTGTCTACACCCGTGCTTCTGCCCTCGTTGCTCGGTGTGGGCCTCTCTGTCTTATTTCTGCCTACAGGGTGATAGCACATTTGACCCAGAACACTGCTAGCCAGGGAATTCACGGTTTAGTAGCTCACTTTTCTCTGCCATGAAACTTTTGGTCATTCCAAGAGTGCAGAATTAGGAATAGCTGCAAAAACAGAGTAGCTGGTGGTCAAATTCCAGATGCCCATTAATTCATTCATGTATTCATTCAGGAAATATTTATTGAACTTCTAGTAGCTGTCAAGAATTGGGATATTGAAAGGAAAACCGCATAGTTTCTGTACAGCAAAAAGACTAATTTTCCAAAGGTAAGGACCTCCTGTTATCTTCTTCATGCCCCTGACTCCTATACTTAACTTACACCTTAGCACAGGGGGGCACTCAGTAAATATTTGTGAGATAAAAGAAAAAACTCTGTCATGTTATAGATATAGATAATAGAATGGGATGATCATTCATTCAAAAAATACTGATTGAGCCCAGGTGGCTAGAGAAAGGTTCCCCCAAGGAGATGATTTTGAGCCAAGTTTTGAATAGTGCATAAAACTTCTTCAACAAGATCATATGCAGAGATGCATGGTGTTTTTGGAAGACAGGAAACAGCACAGCACGTGAGAACCTTTAGCTCTGGACACTGTTAGGAAGAAAGAAATAACCTGCACAAGACCTTTCTGTATCTTTTATCTTCAGTCTCAATCTCATCTTGAAAATAATTAGATTGGGCTAGATTATCTTAACGGTCCATTCCTATACACATTAAAATCTATAGCAAATGGTAATATATCTTGAATGTCTTGTCAGAGTGATATTAATATTCCCCTAAATGAATAATTCACCACTGATGTTTCCTAAAGTTATGCTTCATATGATAGTATGTGTGGTGGAGGGTTTCCAGCAGGTTGGAGGCTCAACCCAAAGTGGTCCACTGAGAAAAAAATAATTATGAAGTATCTCTGAAGGCCACAGTGTTATAACTTTAAAGTTCAGGTGTGTTCTGTTCCTTAATATATGTGGCATGGCTTTATTATTTAAGTGTTCTATTATTATTCAATGATGCCCCTTCAGTGATTCAGGAAGACAGACCAGCTTCATCCTTTAGATTTAATTATTCCCTGGTAGCTACTTGAATAAGCTCTGAGCAAGGATGAAAGTCGGAGCCTGACACATACTTCCTCATCTCTGAGTCTTTTCTCCTTTGCCTGCTCCCTGCCAGCTTCACAGGGGCAGAGTCTGAGCTCCAGCTCTTTACAGAAGTGAAATTCAGTGGAAGCTGAGGATAGAGAAGAAGAAAGCTTTAAGAGTAGTTTATCTGAGTTGATCGATCTTTATAAATGTCCTGGACTAAAGGGAATCAAGTAAGTGCTATATGAGCCTTAGTACCTTAGCCAGTCACATATCACACTATTCATATCCATCGGCTGTGTGAATTTTCTTTATAAAAGTGTAGGAATATAAAAGCCACATACATTTCCTGAAAGAAAAAAGCAACACACATTAATTGGGTCCTTAGCAAAAGGCTAAAAAAAATGTCCTAGAATGGATGAAGCAAGTTATTTTCAACTTCGTCCTAAAATATGATGGTTCCTCTGTTAATGAGTTCATAGCACATAATGCACACTCCTTTTGTCTGATCCTTCTGAAAAAAAATTTCAATTTTTCCTTTTTAGTATGTAATCAAATAAAATGAGCAGTTTTCTCAGTGCTGTCCTGGAAGCATTCCTCAAATGAAAGTTGCTTTTTGCCAGTGTCTATCTACGTATGCCTTCATGTGAGCATTCTGCCCTTCTTTTGAAACCTATTAACTGAAATTTAAGTTAAACCATTAACTGAAATTTAAGTTCTTTCCACCATTCATTTCTTTTTTCACTTGTACCCATTTTTAACTTATGAGCTCACCTTTAATGTTTCATCAGATTTCCTATATTACAACTCTTTGCTGTTTTTCGAATGGAATGGTTGAAGACCAACATTTTACATGGCATTGCAGGGAAAGAAGGATTAAGCCATTGGTAGTTACAGAGATCTGACTTAGTGATAAGATACCTGTCAGTGATTAGAAGATCTTACCAAGTTGGTCTTAATGTGGAATTAGTCCCAATAGTGCCAATGGGAATTAAGGGACTGCATGGTCTTAGAGCAAACACAATACCTGTCTTTTGGATGCTCTTAATCTCAGGGGCAAAGGAGGGAAATGGGGCTTTTAGAGGCCTAGCCACACATTCCCCAGTGATTATAGCACCAAATACTCATGATTCAAAGTGACTGTTTATCAGATACTAGAAATGTCTTAAAATTATTTAAGTATTATAAAGGTCTGCTTGAGAGTCTCATGTTATGGAAATTAATAGGAGTTGTTTTAAAGTCACTTATTCATATTTTTGGGAGTGCATCTACAGAGGTTTTTTTAATAATCTTGGTTAAATATATATCTTTGGAAAGAAAGACAACTTTACTTCTTCCAAAAAGAACTATCTGGATATAGATGTGTTTCCTGTTTGCTTACAGAATCTCTTCTCTGTACACCCTGGCTTAATTTCAGGAAGTGTATGAAACAGGCATACTTAGAATGCTTATTTCTCTATGTTCCCTGTAGTTAAAGTCGTTCCTTGGCAAATCTTCTACTTGCCAGCTAGGAAAATCTGGAAGTCTTCTGTACTTACAAAACACTGCCTGTTAAGTTATTTCCTACCAAATTGTCTTATGACAGTCTTCAGCTATAGGCTTGAATCTATGGTAAAATGTACACAATCTGACTGCAACATTTTGACATTACTGTCTTTCACTATGCTTTAGTATGAGTGAACATTCTCAGAGATTTTGACAGGGAGTGGAGAAGAGAGCTGGGGGCACTGAGTTGTGGATGACAGTGACAAAAGATTTGCTGAGGATGGAAATGAAAAAGTCCTAACTGCATAAGTCAACAGTGGTGCATGAGATGGCCTTTCCCTTCCTCACAAAACTAGCGCAGTTCCTTCAAAGGGGAGGAGCTCCCAATCTTTGGTGCGCCATTTCTGCAAATAGGAAAGGGGTGTGTAGTGCGGTGGAAGACAAGTTCCCTTCCCATTTCTCTTGTGGACCCATCTGCATCAATTGGGGCCATTTAAAAGCCACCATTAAGAGGTCTTAGGGATCACTCTGTCTTGCACACTCTCTGTGGCTCACTTCCCTGCTGTGGGATTACAGATGGGATTTGGAGGCTGCCTGATACAGTCATGTTACAGTTTGTGTGTAGTTTTCTTCTCTTGAGGGATCTTCATTTGGTTTGGGGATCAGGTAATCCTGGCCTTATGGAAGGAATCTTCTTATCTTTTATTTGGAAAAGTTTATGAAGGGTTGGTATTCTTCCTTAAATGTTTGATAGAATTCACAGTGAAACCTTTTGGACATAGGAAAGGTTTTTGATCACTATGTGTGTAGAGGAAAATAAAGTAGATCGGTGCTTGCCCACTGACCTCTAGACAGTGTCTGGTTGCCTAGTAATTGCTAAGGAGAAGCATAGGGTTCCTTTTTGGGGTGATAAAATGTTTTATAATTAGATTGCGGCAAGTTGCACAACTATGTGAATGTGCTAAAAACCACCGAATAGTTCACTTTAAATGAGTGAACTGTATGGTATGTGAATTCTATTTTAGTAAAGCTGTTTGGAAGACAAGTATTGACTCTGCTCATCATCTCACCTGCTCTTTTTTCCGTAGGATTAATTTCTGCTCTCTTTCTTTTTAAAATTTGTTTGTGTTTGCTCTTTTTCTAATAATTTATTTTCAATTTTTTATTTGGTTTACTTAGAGTTACATGTTTACCTCTCAGAAGCATATCTAATAATTTTTATAAGTAATATTTTTATTCCATTGTATATATTTTGTAATTCTATCATAAATTTCTACATCCTTGAAATTATAGGCTGAAAATACACAAGTTATATGAATATTTTGCAACATCTATTGTGATTTCCTGTTTCTCTCTGTGAGTTATTTAAGAAAGGATGCAAAAGGGTTTCTAAATATTTGGGTTTAATGTCTCTTCGAGAATTTTTATCTTTGTCATTATGTAGCATTCATCTTTATCCTCATTAATGTGTTGTGTCTGAAATTCTATTTTGTCTAATGCTGATATTGTTACACAGAGTTTCTTTGCTTGTGTGAAAATAAAAACTTTATAAACAAATTAAATTTCGCAGTTTATTTGAGCAAAGGATGATTCCTAAATTAGGAAGCACTCAAACCAAAAGGGGTTCCGAGGGCTCTGCTCAATAGTGTAAGCAGCAAGTTTTTATAGGCTAAACGCAGAAGCAAAGTAGAGAAATCACCTGATTGGCTACAGCTAGGCAACTGCCATATTTAGGCATAGTGCCAGGAGGCATTTTCCTTATTTGGACATAATGTAATGAATTGGCTATCTGTGATTGGCTAGGCCAATCTGCTTGAGATTGGCTGACACTCAGCTGTATGCTAAATTAGGTTTTGGTTTGTTTATGCACTAAGTTAGATCCTTATGTAGCTGTGCAACAGCCTCCTGGCAATGGCTTTCTGCTTATTCAACAGTTATTAACTATAGGGCACCACTTTTCCCCTTATGTTCATTTTAGTAAAATCCTCAGTACTATCTTCTAAAGCTCTGCTGCTTTCTGTACAGTCTAGCTCTTTACCAAGACTTATTTCCAGTAGACATACTTTTATTGTCTAGCTGTTTTATATTGTTCATCTTAGGTCCACCTGTTTTGTTTAATTTCTTCATGTTTTTGTTTGCTAATTTTTTTTCATTTTTAGTGGACATTAGTTTTTATCACCTTTATGTACTTATTTTTAAGTCTTTGTCAGACTGTTTTCATACTTTGATTTTGTGTGGTCAAAGCCATTTACTTTTCAGTGGTGGACACTGGCTTTGCATTACATTTCTTTGTTTTGGTAGTACCGTTTCTAGGCTCTCTCTGAGAAGTCATTTTGGTTTTCATTTTCTTTGCTCATCCTTCCCTGTCTGGTTTTTTGGTTTTTTTGTTTGCTTGTTTGTTTGTTTTATTTTTGAAGCAGAGTTTTTGCTTTGCCCCCCAGGCTAGAGTACAGTTGCAGTGGTGTCTGTCATCAGAGATGTCATCATAGCTCATTGCAACTTCAAACTCTTGGGTTCTAGCAATCCCCTTGCCTCAGCCTCCTAAGTAGCTGGGACTATAGACACATGCCATGATGCCAATGCTCATATAAGTTTTTGGTGGGGGAAAGACAGAGTTTCACTATGTTGCCCTGGGTAGAGTGCCGTGGTGTCACAGCTCACAGCAACCTCAAACTCTTGCGCTTAAGCGATTCTCTTGCCTCAGCTTTCCATAGCTGGGACTACAGGTGCCCAGCACAACGCCTGGCTATTTTTTTGTTGTTGTTGTCTTTGTTGTTTAGCAGTTCCAGGCTGGATTTGAACCCACCAGCCTCAGTGCATATGGCCAGCACGCTACCCACTGAGCTATGGGCACTGCCCGTAAGGTAATATTCTTAAGAAACAATTTGTAGAAGTTTTCTCAGTCTTTTTTTGCTTGCTGTTTGTTTAAATCATGGGAGTTCCACCCCAGGTTTCAGCCTGATTCCTGATGCCACTTTATATAGAGTAATTTTAATTACCATTCCCTCAGAGGAGCCAATTCCAAGTGTTTTTGCTTGCTTCCTGCCCCACAATCAGAGCTTTGTCACATATACTACTGATTGCCTTGCTTTTCTGGTTGAGGTACCCAGGCCATGAAAATGTCATCTTGTTTTGAACCTGCTTATATAATGTTGTTTATACTCAACATTATATAAGCATACTTTGCCTGTCATTGTTCTTGTCTGAAGCAGTGGGGGATGCATAAAAGCCTGCACTTAGTAATATAATCTTGATGCATCCTTGAGGTGTGCCTTCTTTAAATATAATTTCCAATTTGATTTAAAAATTCTTTGAGGCCATCTGAGTTACTTTCTTTGTTGGCATGTCAGCAGGATGTCAGGATAAGACTTTATAGCAGGATAAGATTTTGTCTCCCCACAGAAACATCAATTTTAACAACTATCCATGCATGAAAATACCTTCACACACACACACACACACACACACACAAACCCCCAAACAGATAAGAGATTATAACATCTGGCTCTAGCATGGAAATAAGAAAAGACAGATTGAAGAAGGAAGAAAAGACAGTTTATATTATCCATACCACCCTTCCCTCAACCTCAGGTAGCACAGCATGGAGAGACACACCCTCTCTGTGGACAAAGAGAGGGGAGTAAGCACTAGATTTTGCCTCACCCCTCCCAACACTGCTCCTGTGCTAGGATGATCCCATAACCCCAGAGTCTAAGCTGGTACTTGAGGTCTGAGCCTCCAGGCCTGCCATGATGTCAGGCCAGATCCTACAATCCCAAGCTCCAGGCCTACCTGGTGAACTTGGTTGCCTGCCCCAGGGCCAGGCCAGCCCCTAGCACCAGGCTGGTTTCAATGGTTGCTGGCTTCAGACCCACCTCAGCAGCCAGTTCAGGGTTCCAGATTAGTCCATAGCCGTGTTGGTCCATGTAGTTCCAGGCTTCAAACCTTCCCCAATGCCAGGTCAACACCCTTGGCCTCAGGTACCAGGCTTTTCCAGTGCTAAGCTGATCCCTGCAGCCCTCTCATCCAGGCTGGTCCTGGAAGCCCCACACTCTAGCAGACCCAGGGTCCAGGCCTATCTCAGTAAGCCCCGCCTCCTGGCCAGACCCCATTGCTCGAGGCACCAGGCCAGGAGTCATGATCCCAAGCTCTTGACCAGCCCCTATGAAAACAAGCTCTCTGCCTGTCTCAGCTTCAGGCCAGCCCCAAGCTCCAAGCTGGTCCCCATGACCCTAGGCCTGCTGTAGCCCATCTCATGGAACAGAGAATCAATATTGTTAACATGACCATACTGCCTAAAGCAATCTACAGTTTCACTACAATTCTTATCAGTATTCCAACATCATTTTTCACAGAATTAGAAAAAAATTCTGAAATTCACATGAAACCAAAAAAGAGCCTGAATAGCTAAAGCAATGCTAAACAAATAACAACAACAACAAACTAGAGGCATCACATTACCTGACTTCAAATTATGCTGTTAAATAAAAGGCTATAGTAACTGAAACAGCATGGTACTGGCAAAAACAAGGCACATAGATCAGTGGGACAGAATACAGAACCCATAAATACATACTTGTACAACCAACCAATCTTTGGCAATGCAGACCAAAACATACACTGAGGAAAGGACACACTTTAATAAATTGAGCTGGGAAAAATTGGGTCACCTAATGCAGAAGAAAGAAACTGGTTTCCCATCTGTTATCATAGACAAAAATTCACTCAAGATGGATTAAAGACTTAAATGTAAGACCTGAAGCAATAAAAATTCTAGACTAAACCCTAGAAAAACTCTTCTGGATATTGGCCTATGCAAAGAACTTATGACTGAGACTCTAAAAGCAAATGCAATAGAAAAAAAAATAGACAAATGGGACTTACTGAACTAAAAAGCTTTCCTGCAACAAAAGAAACAATCAAAAGAGCCAATATACAACCTACAAAATGAGAAAAAATATTTGCAAACTATGTGTCCAACAAAGAACTATTATCCAGAAACTACAAAGGACTCAAATCACTCTGCAAGACAAAATAAACAGCCCTATTAAAAATTGGGCTAATGAACAGATATTTTTCAAAAGAAGATAGGCTGAACAAATGCTCAACATCACTAACCATCAGGGAATGCAAATTAAAACTCCAATTAGAATGGCCATTATTAAAAAGTGGAAAAAGAAACCAGTAGCTGTTGGGACATATGCAGTGACAGGCAATGCCTATACACTGTCAGTGGGAACGTAAATTAGTAAAACTTCTATGCCAAAAGTAGATCTACCCTTGAGCCTGCAATTCCACCACTGGATATCTACCCGGGGAAAAGAGATCATTTTGTCAAAAATATACCTGGTCTCATATGTTTATCACAACCCCATTCACAATCGCAAAGATATGAAATCAACCTAAGTGCCCATCAACTGATCAGTTGATAAGAAAATTTAGTGTGTATATACACCGTGGAGTACTACTTGGCAATAAGAAAGAATAAAACAATGTTTTTTTCAGCTACTTGGATGGAATTAGAGGCCATTATCCTAAGTGAAGTTACTCAGGAACAGAAAAATAAATGCCATATATTCTCACTTACAAGTAGGAGTTTAATTATGGCTACATACGAACACACAGGGGGTAAAATGGACACTGAAGACTCAAAGGAAGGAGCATAGAGGAATGAGAAATGAAAAATTACCTGTGGGCACAATGTACACTACTTGGTTGAGAGACACACCAACACCCCACTCCACTACTGTACAATATGTACATATGATGGAATTCAACTGTACCCCCTAAATCTATTTTTAAAGATGCTAAAATTTCTTTAATCTGAAAGAAAACGATGCTGACTAGTGACTGGAGAACTTTTTAAAGTATAAAATTTACTGGTAAAGGGAAGTACATAGTCAAATTCAAAATATTCTAATACTATAATGATGTGTAAATCCCCTATCTTTAGTGTGAAAGTTGAAAGACAAAACTACTGTTTAAAAAATAATAATGCAATAATTTGTTAAGGGATATACAATATAAAGAGATGTAAATTGTGACATCAAAAATATAAAATGGAAGGTGGAGTAAAAGTGTAGTTTTATTTTATGTAATTTTAAGTTGTTATTAGCTTAAAATAGCCTGTTATAGGGCAACGCCTATGGCTCAATGTGTAGGACAGCGGCCCCATATACCAAAGGTGGTGGGTTCAAACCCGGCCCCAGCCAAACTGCAACAAAAAAATAGCCAGGTGTTGTGGTGGGCACCTGTAGTCCCAGCTACTTGGGAGGCTGAGGCAAGAGAATCACCTAAGGCCAGGAGTTGGAGGTTGCTGTGAGCTGTGACACCTCGGTACTCTACCCAAGGCAATAAAGTGAGAGTCTGTCTCTATAAAAAAAAAAAAAAAGCCTGTTATAACTGTAAGATGTTTTATGCAAACCACATCGTTGGTAACCACACACACACACACAAAACCTATAGCAGACACACAACAAATAAAAAGTAAAAAAATCAAAGCCTACTACTGGAGAAAATGATCCATTCAGAAAAAAAGGAAAGCAAATACAGAACCACCAGAAAATAATTAACAAAATGGTAGTAGTAAGTCCTTACCTATAAATAAGAACCTTGAATGTAAATAGACTAAATTCTCCCATCAAAAGACACAGAGTGGCTACCCGGATGAAAAGCAAGACCCAACTCTAGGCTGCCTCTTCACCTTTCAGGATACGCACAGACTGACAATGAAGGAATGGACAAAAATAGTGCATGTAAATTAAAACCAAAGGAGTAGCCGTGCTTGTATCAGACGAGGTAGACTTTAAGTCACAACACTTTCTTTGTGCTTTCTTTAGTTTTAGAGCAGCAATGTCCAAGAGAAATACAATGCAAGCCACGTATGTATGTACTTTTACCTTTTCTAGGAGCTACACGAAAAATATAAAACAGGTCAAATTAATGTTAGTAATTTATGTTGCCCAATATATCCAAGATACTTTCACTTAAAATGAAAATTATTAATATTTTTAGTTCTTTTTTTTCTTACTGTCTTTGAAATCTTATGTGCATTCTATAATTACAGCCCATCTCAATTCAGGGCAGCCCGGCTTGACGTGCTCCAGTTGCCACGGATGGACTAGTGACTTCCTGATGGGATTATGCAGGTTTAGAGTGTTTATAAAACAATAGCAAATATAATCAGCGCCACCACCACCTCTTTTAATTTTATTGGACCTTTTTGTTCTAAGAACTTTATTAAGTATTTAAGACACACAGAAAAATTCAGATAACTTCAAAAAGCATGTTTTCCTCTATAAGTATAGCGCTAATATATTTGGAGAGCTCATTTTTACTTCTCTTTTTGAGTTGAGGAGAAATTGTGAAAAGTCTTATCTACAAATTTTCAGTAGAAATAAGACTATTTATATTAACAATTCTGAAACACTGGTTTCTGAAAAATCAAGTTTTAGTTTTTCCTAAGTGACATGAAATAAGGCTTGGCACGATGGCTCATGCCTATAATCCCAGCACTCTGGGAGGCTGAGGTGGGTGGATTGCTTGAACTCAGGAGTTTGAGACCAGCCTGAGCAAGAGTGAGACCCTGTCTCTACTAAAAAGAGCAAAAAAATTATACAAGTGTTGTGGCAGGTGCCTACAGTCCCAGCTACTTGGCAGGCTGAGGCAAGAGTATCACTTGAGCCCAGGAGTTTGGTGTTGCTGTGAGCTGTGATGATGCCACGGCCCTCAGCACTCTACCTAGGATGACAGAGTAAGACTCTGTTTCCAAAGGAAAAAATAAAAAGAAAGAAATAAGAATAAGTAAGATTTGCAATAATCATTACCCTAACTACTTAATACATTGAATAAGGGTTTAAACTCAATTTACTACCAAAAAGTATTTGAAGGTGGTATAAGTGGTTAGAGGAGTCAGAAATGTAAAATACAATGGAATGATATGGATTTGTATGAAACCATTTTTACCTGAGGTTAATTTTTAACTCCTCCTAGACAAAGGGTATTTGGTTTTGCTGAATGTTCTAATTGTGATTTTGGTAGACTGTTTATAGTTGACATTCCAGGTGCCTCAGGCAGCCAGGTAGCTCCATTTAGAATGATGCAAGAACCCCTGTTCTCTGTGTATTAAAAATCTTGCTATTTCTAGGGAAAGCTTTCCTTTCAAAGTACATAGTTCCATTATTAAATCACTTGTTTTCTAAAATGGGACCCTCTCCTTGCCTCATCTCTAAATCACACTACTTTACAAAACCGCTTATTTATATAGCTTATAAACGTTGATAGTTCATCAGCCTCCTGATTTTGTGGCCAATTTCTAGGCATGCTAATTTGTCACATCTTTTGAAACCCATTTTTTCATCAGTAGTGGTTTTTCCCAGTAATTCCCAATCATGTCATATTTAATGAAAACAATACCAGTAATCACAGAGGTACATAGCCCTTTCCTCAGGGGAATCTCCAAATGGTTTCCAGATTGCTGGGGGTCAGTTTTTAAAACCTCCTTGTGAAGAAAGAAGCGGAGGGAATTCATTTCCAATCAAGGTAAAGAGAAATGAGGCTCACAGGATCGGGTCATTACCTGGCATCATTCAGCCCATCTGTGCTGTAATAGTTCCAGTGTAGCTGTTTTCCAACAAGCTGAGATACACCTATTTGGCTGGGACACCTCTTACGCTGGCTGGGAACCATCCTATTGTCATCACAGCTGGCTACGACAGGTTCCAGGAATTTAAAAATTGTTCTTGACATAATGGGAAATATTTTCGTGTCCTGTCATCAGAAATGCACCATTTCCTTGTAATTAATAGCATTTCATCCACCTTGTTCTTGCTATCTGGTTTCATGGTTTATTTTCCTCTAGCACGCTTATCACTACATAACATGTTACGTATCTGTGAATTTTCAGTCTCTATAACCTTCCATGAAAGCTAGAGCTTTGTATGTTTTATTCACAGGTGTGTTTCTAACCCCAGGCACTTCAGAGGATCTCATTACTGAATGAAAGGAATGAATGTACATACAAGAACCATACTGGTTTTTGGGACCTATATGAAAATCACTATGCGGTGGTTTCTTAGCTGTAAGATCTTGCTTACCCTCTCTGGTTTTTAGCTTTCTCAGGTATGAAACAGTGTAGCAATACATACCTTATAGGTTAAGCATTAGATGATAGAAAACACTCAGCAAAAACTGCGTTACTACTCCAGTGGTTCCTCACCTGGAAAGTTAGACCTCAGAACTCTCTCTTCAACCACAGAGGTGTAAGTCTCAAGGCTAAGTCATATTCCTTCAAGGGTGATGAAGGGTCAGGGGTAATGACCTAGCCATGCTCCCTTCCAGGGGTCCCTAGGACAGTAGGAACAGAATCCCCATGCTTAGGGGATTTCTGGCAAATCTAAACACAGTCTTTAAGAAGACCTTGTTCACACACAGGTGCCACAGACCCTAGGGACAGTTTCTGAGGTAGGGTGGTGGGAGGGTGTGATACCTCACAGTGTGTGGTTTTCAACAAAGAAATGGGAAAAGCAGTGGTTCGGCCCTCCCTAGCTAGGGGTTGTGGAGTTGGCTCTGCTAAATGGTGCTCTTCCCTTGGACAGGGTGGGAAGTTGGGAGACTACAGTTGCATTTCTAGGGCCCTGATTACCAGCAGTGGCAATAGCCACCTTACCTAGCTCCTAGATGTCTAATGAAGGGACACCAGGTCATTCTTGCTTCTCTTCCCCAAGTGTTCTGGAGGAAGCATATTTCTAAAGCAAATGAGCGCTAAGTGCAGAACCTTATCAGATTTTTGGAGCACAGAAGGAAAATTTTAGCAAGTATTTTAAATAAATGGAATTTTAAAAATGCAATGCTAGACTGATAAGCATTCTTCATACCTCAAAGAGTGGGTCTATGCAGGGGCACTTCACATGAGTTAATGATGCACATCATAGGCCAGGCAAAGATATGAAAGCCTCTTTGAAGTTTGTACTTTCATACCTGTGAGATATTGTTATCATTACTAATTCCTAGGTGTTTTTCAGATTAAGGAAAAGGAGGTAAATGGATTTCAGAGACACGCACGTAATGATTTCTATTCAACCACTTATGTGTGTGCTCACTGCCCTGACAGGTGGTTAGATACCCGACTCTCGCCTCTGGACTCTGGGACAAAGGGTGGTAGTATGGAAGCCCTGACTTCACAAACCGTGCCCATTCTTAGCTCTGACCCTTGTGACCCTCCACACAGGAATGCTAGGAAGGCCCTTTCTCCCCTTTTCTCTCTCCCCCCACCCTTCCCAGCTCCCCTTGCTCTTTCACCCACCCAAATGGCTCAGTCATCTGGTCTCCCATCCTAGCACCTGATAACTCCTTCCCTAAGCATTTCACAGTGACCCATGTTCTACTTTCTTTAAACTTCTCAGGCATATTTGTGCTATCCTGTTTTTATAATTGGAAGCTAGTTTTTGTAACTAGGAGACTGGAGTAAACCAGTTCCCCTCACTGAACTATCCCTCATTGCACTCAGCCACTGGCCCCAACAAGGTAGGGGTGCACATGGTTCTTGCACAGAAAGGTTGTAAGTCCTTGTACTCCTTCCTCTAATGGAAAGAAAGTCTGTGAGATGCCTCTCCAGGAAAGTGAGGTACTCAACAGACGAAAACAGACTTCGAAAGCTTCTGCAGGGCACCATGTATCCACCAATGGTTGATGGTCCCAACTGAGGCTGAGTTAAGCTAAGGTCCACTGGAGGGTGAGCAGAGTTGGGTGCTGGGGAGAAGGTGGACAAGTGATACTGGCACTTTTCAGTATATTAAGGTAAACATGAATTCAGAGAAAGGAATTATACTGTATTAGCATAGAATAGATTTTAGATTATATTAAGAAAATGTTCTTATTCCTTGATATTGAAAGAGACCACACAATTTCAAAAAGTCATGCTTATTTTTTAAAGGGGTGTGTGCATGTGCGTGCACCCAGATAACTGGTTCCACAGTGGAATAATGGGCAAGTCCCTTGTCTGTGGCTCATGCTGGGAGGGAGACCCCAAGGAGACTGACCTTCAGAGTCCTTCTTGGATCCCATTCAGACCCAACATTCATCAAGCATTTCCTCTGTGCCAGATATTTTTCTATGCAGATGACACAATTTCCACCGTCCAGGGGGACACAGCCTGCCCAGAGGCAAGAAAACTCAATAAAGGCCAGGACACAGGGACGCACCCCCTGAGGAAGGGTGGGAAGTGGGGGCTGTAAGTTCCAATTTAGATGAATAAGATGAATAAGATGATTGCAATACTGATGGGAAAGCTGATTATAGGAAAAAATTCTCTTTCCTGGAGTTTGAACAATTCCTGTAACTATTTTATTGAGAAACCTAATCTCATGGGGATTTTTGTTTTGTATTGCTATCCTAACTAATTTGGTTTTTGTTCTCATAACCCTCATGGAGATCGTCAAGCTTAGAAGAAGATCGTGACCATCCACAAAGATGCAAATGGAAGACTCAGCTCTGCCTACACAGGGCCCGCCTGGGAGAAACTCGGCATAGATTGGGCCCTATGTCGTCTTGTTTATCCTCAGCTCCTTTCAATGCTCAGACACCCCTATACACACAGCCCACTTATACACTCACATACCACACCCACACACATGCACACACACATGCCACAGATGCACAAAGGCACAATGCATACCACAAACACCCTACACACACTGTTACACGCACTCACAACCTTTATGTTGTGAAGCCTTACAATACAAAGGCCTATGCCACACGCTCACCAAGCCCCTTGCAATCTTCTTCCCCATAAGGAGAGGGGAGATGGGCACTGTCTCTCCCTCCTAAGACATTTTTTTTTTTTTTTGAAATAAGCAGCCTTCTGGGGATTCTGGGATCTGTTCTTGTTCATATCTTTACATCAAATTGGCTGTGAATATAATTCTGTGACTCACTTGAACAAGCACATAGGAAGTCAGGTTTTTTAAAAAAATTTCTTTTCTAAAGGTGAAAATTAAGGCAAGAAGAAAAGCCTCATCGTTCTAGGGCCAACTGGGATGGGACCCCCCAGGGGCTCCCATGTTCAGTCCGGTTCTGTGTTTCTCCCTGGCCACACCTCTCCAGTATCCATGATGTTCTTTCCTCAATTACCTGACGAAGTCCATTTGGAAGTGATTTCAAAGGCCTCCCCACCCCGTACCCACTCTCCTGCGCAGTCTGACTCTAACCCACCCTTCTCCTCCGACCCTGCCCTGCCTCTTGCATTCCTGCCATTCTCTCTCCTGAAAGCTCCGTGTGTCCCAGTCTCCTGGCTGGACTCACCTGTGTCCCTTTACCTGAAGAAATAACTCCTCCTTCCCTCACCTCTCCACCAGCTGCGCCTAGTCCCACCCCTTCCCAAAAGCATTACTCAAATTTCTTCTCTCTTTCTCTCTGACTGACTCTCTCTCTCTCTCTCTCTCTCTCACACACACACACACACACACACACACACACACACGGCTTTATGAACTTCCCCTAATCACGTAAGCCAGGAGTGTCACATCTCAGCTTGGAAAGTACTCACTGTCCTCATGGGGTGTTGATCTCATTCATTTTTTTGACAAACATTTTTTAAACATCTAGAATGTACTAAATAAACAATGTGTTAGGCAAGGGAGATTCAGTGGTGAAGGAAACACCAGGAACTAGCTTCCTGCCCTGTGGCCAGTCACCAGCCCCACCACATGTTCTTTGTAGGGTAGAACTGGGTCTAACAGTTCTTTGTATCTCCCCCAAAATAATAAGTATTCAATGGGATTTACTGGCCTGATTAACTAATGAATGGTTTCTTCTTTTTTATGTGATGCCATGCAGACTCTGAAACAATAAACTGTCAATGACCCTCTAAATAACTGAGACTGGATGTGGAAATAGGATGTGGAAATAAGAGGAAAACATTGGGTCCTTACTATAAATATTTAGTGATTATTTTCTGCATCAAATTTAGAATTCCAGTTTTCCCAAATATATCTCAGAGAAACATGCCAGCTCCTGAAACAGACATAAACTGTAAACATCTCTTTTTTCCTGTTTAGAGACAGTGCCGAATTCCAGGGCCTGACCCGTGAAATACCAGCTCTCCCCTCTCTCCCAGGGGATGGAAGCTAAGCCCTGAGGGTATTTGTGTGTTTAGAACTTGGTGATGCCCCAGTGTTGGGCCTGCAGTTAGCTTAGCCCACAAACCACCAGGAAAAGGGTTGAAAATAAGACAGACATTCGGAGCAAATGCAACACACTCACTCAAGGGTCTAGAGGGAACACAATTACTTAAAGGCCTGAAGTCTCCATCCTAAAAACCAAAGTATGGTTAGCCACATTGTTACATTATTGGCCTTGTTTTTCCTACATATATTCTTACTTGTACACTGTGTCTTTTTCTTTTTCTAGGCAGTCTTCTCCTTCCCACCAACACAGCTTATGCTAAAAAATGACAGATGTATGTGTGCTGACAGCTTTCTATGGCTTAACCATGGTTGAGGTTCTTGATGACTTAAAAGAAAAACAAGTGACATCAGCTACTTCTTTCCTGATAACCATACTATTTTAAAGGAATACTGAGGTTTTGTTTCTAAAAATACACTGATGATTACATAACCAATGAGATATATATTTCCACCATGTTTTATTTCATGCAGACTCAATTAAAATTTTCAGCCCTCATAGTAATCCTTAAATTTTGTAGTTTATTTGACAATCTGGCAAACTTTTACACTTATCCGAAGGTCAGTTGTGCATTTTGAAGGGATCAGGAGATGAAGAGTTCTCCTCTGAGGTAAATAAGGCAATATGCGATTGGTTTCCTGTCTCAAATTAGCATTAGATCATAAGCTTCTGGGGGGCCTATGACATCAGGTGGCCAGAGAGATGGAGTAATAGCAGCCCATGAATCACATGACAGCAGGGGAGATGTCCAAGTCTAGGGGAGATTGTTATCACCCATGCTGGGAAAGAGCTGTGTCCGCCCTTTTGCAGCCCGGAGCTGGGTGAGCCTGTGGGTTGCCAGAGAAGCCTCTGTTTATATGACTAAATCATAATAAAATATTATCTTCACCTGAATTCATTTTCTGCTGTTATAACTGAATACTACAAACTAGATCATTTATAAAGAAGAGATCTTTATGTAGCTCACGGTTTTGGAGACTGGGAAGTCCAAGAGCGTGGCAGCAGCTTCTGGCTAGAGATTTTCCACTGCCATTTGTGGCAGAATGGTGGCAGATGAAAGCAAGTGCATGCAAAGGAATTTGCAAAGGTGAGCTGAACTCTTTTTTTTTTTTTTTTTTTTGAGACAGAGTCTCACTATGTCGCCCTGGTTAGAGTGCTGTGGCATCACAGCTCACAGCAACCTCCAACTCCTGGGCTTAAGCAATTCCCTTGCCTCAGCCTCCCAAGTAGCTGGGACTACAGGCACCCACCACAATGCCTGGCTATTTTTGGCTGCAGTTGTCATTGTTGTTTTAGCTGGCCCAGGCTGCATTCAAATCTGCCAACCTCGGTGTATGTGGCTGGCACCATAACCACTGTGCTACGGGTGCAGAGACAAGCTGAGCTCAGTTGTATAACAACTTACTCTCATGAGAACTAATTCATTCCCATAATAATAGCATTATTATAGTTAATAGTTCTCCATCTGTGAGGGCTCTCCCCTCATAACTCAGTCACCCTTTAAAGGCCCAACTACTCAATACTGTTACATTGGCAATTAAGTTTCCAACACATGAACTTTTGGGATACACAGTCAAACCATAGCCTTTCTTAGTAAGTCTATTTTTAAACCATGTGGTGAACCATTGTGAGAGCCCCACTAACTAGGCATAGGTATGATTGAATAAAGAAAGACCAATGTTGTGGTTTGTAGTGATCTAGTCCATGGGCATCAAAATGAGGAACTAGCCAGTCAATTCTGCACTGCACATTCATTTTTCCTCTTAATGCCAGGAAAATCTGTGGTACAAACTGAATGTTTGTGACTTCTCAAATTGTACATGTTCTGTGATGGTGTTTGAAGGTGGAGTCTTTGAGAGGTAATTATATCGAAATGAGATCATGGGGATGGAGGTCCTGTGAAAGAATAGGCGTTTGGCACTTTGATCTTAGACTTCCCAGCCTCCAGAACTGTGAGAAATAAATTCCTGTTACTTAAACCACCCACACGATGGTATTTTGTTATAGCCACCCAAACTGACTGAGACAAGCTGTCTGGTACCTGTCATAAAGCAACGGATCATAAAGCAACGGACTCCTATACCACTCTTTTAAACACATGGCTCTCTCTTCTTCTTATTCACTTACAATTTCTATTATTTAATAAGCTTCTTTTTATATACTCTTCTTTTACCTTTTCATCTGTCCCAGTATCTTTTTCTACTCCTTTGCCCACAATTTCCACATTTATATCACTGCCTGGGTACATTCTACTGCAGGTACACCTCAGCTCAGCTCAGGTGTGCCCTGCATGAAGCTTCCCATACCCTTCTCTCCCCAACTTCAGCCTGGATTCTGCACAGTCCTGTAACACTGTGTCTGCTTTTACCAAAGCTCTGCTCCTCCGTGTTTCATTTTATGTTGTCCCCACTAGATTGTGAGTTCATGTTGAAGGCAGACAGGTATGCTGAGCCCAGGCAGGAGGGCATACTGAACCTAGGGTAATAGGCATAAAAATAACATTTCTCAAATGGAACTTTTTGTGCCAGTGAAGTCCTTGGGCAGAGAGCTTAAGTAATCAATGCCAAAGGATATCATTATGCAGGCCAGGATCTAGGGAGCAGCACCAGGTAAGGACTAGGGGAAGCTGGGAGTTTAGTATTTATTTTCATGTAAAGTGGGGTTCCAGATGTTTCTGGAACTTTGGAGACAAAAGCAATGAAATCACATTAGGTTGTAAAAGCTTACACTGCAGAATTTCAGAAGGAGAAGTTCAACAAAGAAGAGACGGAGATGATAGAACATTTGCCCATTTGAACAGCACCTTGTTATGGGCTGAATTGTCTCCTCCACTAAAGATGTTGAAATTCTGATCCCCAGGATGTGACCTTATCTGTAAATCAGGTCTTTGTAAGTGATCTAGTTAAGATGAGGTCATAAAGGTGGTCTCTAATCCAATAGGACTGATGTCTTTATAAAAGGGGGAAGTTTGGATACAGAGACAGACGTGTACAGAGGAGGGCGTGATGACACAGGAAGAAGGTGGCCACGTATAAGCTGAGGAATGCTTGAGGCCACCAGAAGCCAGGGAGAGGTGTGGAATAGATTCTCCCTCACAATCTCAGAAAAAGTCAACCCTGCCCAATTCTTGATCTTGGGCTTTTAGTCTCCAGAGCTGTGAGACAAGAAATTTTTGTTGTGTGAGCCACCCAGACGGTGAAACTTTGTTTTGGCAGCCCTATAAAATGAATACAAATTCCTTCACTAGACTCTAAATGACCTGCAGACAGGGACTCTAGGTGATTTGTCTCAAAGTCTTCAGCATCTGGCATACTCACTAGTTGTTTGCAGAATGTGAGGATTAATTTAACATGATAGTGACTTGAACTTCCTTCTCAAGTCAATCTCTCCTTGGACTTTAAGTTCAAGGATAAAGGCTATAACTGGTAGAAAAATTGAGGGCTGGTAAATGTCTGGGTAAATTTTGCCCAGGCATTTACCACTCACACCCACTTCCCACCGCTATATCACAATACCTCTGTCTCTTCTGAGTATGGACCCTTCAGAATGAGTCCGGGATTCTAGAAGGCCCTTCTGTTTCAAGCCATCTGTCAACAAGACAGATGAGAACACCATGTCCTTCCCCTGGTCAGGCCCCTCCCCATTGGTGGTTTAGCTACCCCACAATTTCATAGAGAACTCATTTCTTATTATCTAAATGTTAACTTGAAATCCATTACTGATGAAAAAAGTACGAAAACTCTGGAAAGCTGAGCTTGAATAAGTGTTTTACCTTAGGTCAGCTTCCAAGTCCAGAAACTCTGCGGACTATAAAACTGGAGTAATGGATTTATGTGGTTCCCTGACCAATACAGATATTTGTAATAATAATAATAACAGAGGAAAAGATAGCACAACCTCAGAATTTTTTCCCTATACTCAGCTGAAAATTAAACCAGACAGGCAATTACCGAGGTTTTGCCATAATATGTAATATGTGTATACCGCATTTATGGCACATTACATATTACATGGATATTATTCTGCATTTTGTATCCAGTCATCTTATTCATTCTGGTATTTTTATGTGGTGAATGACTACAAGCTGAAAGGCAAGTGAAAAAAGCACTGTGACATAAAACACAGACTCAATAAAATAGGGCCTATTAAAAATGTGACCACCACTGCAATGGAACCCAGTTGGTGGTGCTGACAATGAACTCTTTTCTTGTTTTTTTGAGACAGAGTCAAAATCACCCTCGGCAGAACGCCATGACATCACAGCTCACAGCAATCTCAAACTCTTGGGCTTAAGCAATTCTCTTGCTTTAGCTTCCAGAGTAGCTGGGACTATAGGCGCCTGCCCCAACACCTGGCTATTTTTTGGTTGCAGTTGTCATTGTTGTTTAGCAGGCCTAGGCGAGGCTCGAACCTGCCAGCCTTGGTGTATGTGGCTGGCGCCCTACTCACTGAGCTATGGGTGCTGAGCCAGACAATGAACTCTTCAACGATGGAAAAGTACTAAGGCATTAAAAGGAGAAGCACCATCTGTAAGACTATTTTTATTGCACTTACTCACACAATTCATTCTACTATCCTGACACAATTTTACCTCATTCTTCTTTCTTAAGCATCACAACATGATAACTTTTTGAGTGCTTTTGAAATGCTCTCTGTACTTAACTAGAAAAAAAAATCAAAAGTGGAAAGTTCCATGTTAAGATAGGATTCATATTTTCAACTTTTTTTTAGACCTTAGAGAATGCCATTGTATATTCTGACTTATTATTAGAAGAAAAGGAAACAGCTCCATTAATACTAAGTATAAACTTGGATCCATTTTGGTAGCCCTTTCAACTGATTTTCAAAGTTGTGAGTCACTCATTGCTTTTGGTGTTTGGTGTCATTTCCTGGGAACGAAACTGAATCCTATTTTAGGACTATCAGCAAAGATAGGACAGATCGTAGCAAATCAGGCTGCTGTTCAGATTTTTTTGTCTTTTTGTCTTTTTCCTTTCTTTCTCAATTCTCAATGTGTTTTATCTTTTCTTCTGGAGCTAACGTTTTGGGGGTCCTTTTGTTTATTTTGTTATTATTTGTACTAACATCCTCTTTTTCTTTTTTGGAGATTGAAAACTAACACCACTCTGGAGTCTGGAATTTTCCATCTTGAAGATAGAATTCTGCCGCTTTGCATCTTCTTACATCATATTCTCAAAAGTGAAATTTTCAGAGAGAAGTTTCATATTTCTCTCTCAACGTAGGAGAAAGTGCCCGCATGAAGTATATTAGAACCGAAGAATACTTAGGTACCACGTATTGGCAGAGTAACTTGTATGTAAGTTATTGTCTATTACAATTATACATTTGAACACATATCCTGACTTCAAGAAGTAAAAGTCAGCACGCATATGTTATGAGCCAATATGTTCTGACCCATCAAAGAGTAGTAAATGACAAAGCAATCTGTTCAAATATGTAACCTTTCTGTAATCCATAAGTGTAGCAAGTTAATTAAACTTAGAATGTAGGACCAATTATTTCCATTCCGTAGCTTAATGTCGGTTTTCAAGAGGTTTCAAAGGTCAAACTGAATCAAACCATAGGGGTAAACCCATGATCGAAATCAAATATGTTACTGCCTTGTTGGAATAGACTTCTCCCCAGTGTGTACTTTCCAGCATTTTAGGAGCATTCTTGGGGCTGGGCTCCTCTAATCCTCTGGGGCATGTGTTAGTTGAGAACTTACTTTTATCCAACATATGGTAGTATTCTGAAGGCGGTGGTCATGTTTCTTGCTTCTTTGAGTCCTCCATAGGGCTAAGTGAGCAAACAGAGTGCTCCAGCATAGTAGATGATCAGGAAATATTTGCTGAATTTGAAAAATAAAGCCAAAACAATCAAAAGGAATTGCTGGATGGCCGACCTTGGTTTTACAATTCTAGACTGTAGCAATCGGTTATAGATACCTAGCCATAGTCTCAGCAGCCCAGCCCTTATTTTAAGAAAGCATTCTCCTGAAGCTGTGACATGCCCTTGAGAATTCCTTGTAACCTTGGAGCAGCCTGGTCCGGAATGTAGGCACTAGATTCTGGTCTCCCGTTTTCTTATTCCTTTCTGTAAACATTGAAGAAATTACTGACTCTGTGGCACCTTAGCAAATAGAGCTTGTGTATACACTGTATCTGGGGGGAGGTTAACAAAACCAACTCAGTTCACGTGACTATTATGATTAGCACAAATAATGTGGTTGACCAGAATAGATCTGAGGGAAGTCACATTTCTTATGCCAGAAACATACATGCTAGGCCATGAAGCAATGTGTGGCTGAGAGCCACCAACTGGGTTACTCAACTAATCTTCTCTGTGGTGCAATTCACTGTTGGAGTTTCATAGCCTGAACTCTTGATCTTCAAGTTGTGGCCAGGACATTGGAGTCTAGTCAGTTTCTGGCCATGCTTAGGCATCCAGGGGGTGGAGTCGGGGACACAGGATTGAAGCAGGTGGAATAATGGAGGGCCAGTTTGGTACACTGTCAAAATCAAAGTGATTCCGTATCATGATCCTGTTTGAACACTTTTTGGATACTTTTGGGTGACAAAAGAACTCCTTATATTTTATTTGAATGGAAACAACAGGAAATTTAAAGTTAGCCAAACTTGGCTATTATTTCTGGCTCCGACATTTTTTAACTATGTAGTCTTGAAAAAGTTAAACTCTTGCAGCATTGGTTTTCTCATCTACAGATTGGAAATTATCTTGTGAGTTGTTGTTTTTGTTATAGATTAAGTGAAATTATGCAAAGAAGCTCTTATTACAAGTAATGGAATTTAGCAAACACTAGATACAAGAATTAGTTCTTCCTGCTCCTCCTCTTTATTCTTATTTCTATTTTTGCTATTTGCTTGTTCTTATTCTACCTTTATAACTGAGGCAAGAACTCCAGTACCCATCCTTCATAGAACCAGTTGTGAAGGAGGCCCTGATGGTCTTCTGTGTAGGCACAAAGACACAAATGTAAAGGCGGGGAAAGGGTTTGGGATAGAGGGAGAAGATGGCACAGACATTTTAAGGCAGGGACATTACCTCATACAGCACAGCACCAGAATTCCCCACTCCTCACCTTCACCTCTGCCCCACCAGCTAACAGTCCTTGAGCGTGGAGGTGAGGATGTGCTGCCTTGGTCTGAAAGCAATCGCTCTGCAGTGTCCTCAATCCTGTGCCCTAGGAGAGTATCTGGAGAGAGAGAGGCAGCATTTTTCTAATGGATGACTCTGCACCCTCACAAATACCACTTTCAAGTTCACAGGCTATGGAGGGGCGCTGTATCCAGCCATCTCTCACCTCACCCAGTCCCCTCTACCTCATTCCAAGGTCCCTACCACATGGGCTTCCTGAGACCCACATGGCACAAGGACTTTATCTTGGCCACTTCATTATTCCAAACTTCTGGGGCAAAGAGTGGCCAAGAGGAACATAGAAGTGATTTATGATATAAAACTTGGCAGAGAAGAAATACAATATCCTGGGTATGCCAACTATTTGCAATGAGGTCACCAAGCTTAAGCTTCAAGGAAGAGGTAAACAAACACAAGTGTAGAGGAAGAAAAACACCCATCTATTCATTCAGCTGAGATTATTATTAGTTATTATTATTTAGTTAAGATTATTATTAGTTAAGGTTATTTACTAAGCCCCTATTATTATAATCCCTATAATAACAGGCATTGGGCTAAAAGCTGAGGTTATAAAGGTGAGCAAATCCTATAGGATACCTACCTTTATGATTTTACAGTCTGGCTTGGAATCTTACAGCTCAGATGAGAGAGGTAAGGTAAGGTGTTAGGTAAGATCCACTTACCTAACAATGTGTCAGTTACTAGTGTCATGTCACAAATTATCCCCAAATTAAGCACCTTGAACCACCATTTCATCATGCTCATGGCTTTATAGCTTAGGAATTTCAACAGGTCACAGGGTTCCATGGTGTCTGGGGCTGAGCTATGAAGACCCAGTGGTTGCTGGGGAGGGCTGAAATTATCTGCCAATGTCTCCATATGATTGGCCATATTCTTTCAGGCTGTCATCTGGGAGCCCTGCTCGGTTGTTACCTACATCATATGTCCTCTGCAGCATGACAGTCTTGGGGAAATTGGATTTCTCACACAGCAGCTGGCTTCTGCCAGAGTAAGCATCTCAATAGAAACAGACAAAAGCTACATGGGGTAGCTTTGTCTCTGCCTTGAAATTCCTGGGCCATTGTTTCCATCACATTCTGTTGGTTACTAAGGGCAGAATAGATGCCATGTGGGGAGAATGGGAGTCCTCCAACGTCTGTTCCCAACTCTTGCTGAGGGAGAGGCAAAGTAGGAGCACGTAGGTTGGGAGATAACAGCTGTGGGCATCTTTAGGAAATAGAGTCTACCAAAATTACAGAGTTATGGTAGGGGCAGGGAAGAGAGCATAGACAGAGACTTAACTCTAGTTGGCAATGTCAACCGAGAATTCTTCAAAGTGTCCTCCAAGCTGAAGATCAGTGGAAGTTATCCAAACAAGGATTATGTGTAAAATGGTATTTTAAGCAAGTCGACAACATGGGCTAAGGTTTCAAGTCTGTAGGAAGCCTAGGGCATATATAGAACTGAAATAATGTCCATGTGGCTGCCTTGGGGGGGGGAATCTAGTCAAAGAGGGTGCAATAAAGCTGGTGGAAGGGAGGTTAGCATGTTGTAGGGAGTTCTTACAATTTTATGTTGCTTCAGCATACGTTTTAAAAATAAATGGGGTTTTCTCATACCAGAAGCAAGGCTTTGTCACCTTTGACACAGTTTCCAGTTTTCGGCCTCCTCCCAGTTCCTCAAATTGTCCACTCAGGTATCTACCTTAAAAAACAAACTCTTGGTGACCACCTCCCTGTGAGACAGTGCTCTGGGAGGCTGAGGCAGGAGGATTGCTTGAACTCAGGAGTTTGAGACCAGCCTGAGCAATAGCAAGACCCCATCTCTACTACAAATTTAAAAATTAACAGGATATTGTGGCAGGTGCCTGTAGTCCCAGATACTCTGGAGCAGGGGTCCTCAAACTACGGCCCGCTGGCCACATGAGTTGGTGTAAATTGTATTTGTTCCCATTTTGTTTTTTACTTCAAAATAAGATATGTGCATTGTGCATACGAATTTGTTCATAGTTTTTTTTTTTAAACTATAGTTTGGCCCTCCAGTGGTCTGAGGGACAGTGAATTGGCCCCCTGTTTAAAAAGTTTGAGGATGCCTGCTCTGGAGGCTGAGGCAAGAGGATTGCTTGAACTCAGGAGTTTGGAACCAGCCTGAGCAATAGCAAGACTCTATCTCTACTAAAAATAAAAAAATTAGCAGAGTGCCTGTAGTCCCAGGATAGCTTGAACTTAGGAGTGTGAAGTTGCTGTGAACTAGACTAACCTAGCGGTGCCCTAAGCTAGCCTATGGCAACAGATTGAGATACTATCTCAAAAAAAAAGAAAAGAAAAGAAAAAAGAATACCCTGTGAAAGGCACGTTGTAAATAACTACAACCAAATCTCCTGGAGTCTCATCAGGACAGTGTAAAAGTTTGTGTAGCCACTCTCTAGGGAGAGGCCTCAAGACCAAATTAGAGGAAAATACAACACATGTGTGGACGTCTGCATGACGGAGGGTAAAGAAATGAAGCTAGAAAGGTAAATAAGGGCCAGGGCATGAGGTCCTGGTGAAACATACTACAGAGTGTGAAAAATAGTTGGAAACAAAAAGAAACCACCATTCATATTTAGAAAGGAATGTATAAGCAATATATAAATGAGTACAACATTCAAAATTCAGTCAGTCCTTAATTTTCCAAAATCCAAACTCTGAAAAAGATAAGGATGTTTATCTTGGCCAAGAGCAGGAAGTACATCATACTTGTTTGTCTCCTTTGTGATTATTTAAAATTGCAAATGAAACATCCTCTTCATTATCCTAAGGAAGTATCCTTAAGGCTCATGGACTCAGACATTGAAATTTCCCCTCACTCCTCAACATATAACATTCACACATAGAAGATACTTTTGGCTCTTCTCCAAAGCAGCAGCACACCTGAAATATCAGCCTTAAGACTTTATGTTAGGTGCCATTGATTGCTATTATTATTTTCATTAGCACAGAGAAAATATTCCTTTGCTTTGAGGAAAAATGTAAATCCCCAATTACCAATTTCTTCTCTAGAAAGAATCAAACTTTCCTCAGGAAGGAAAGATGCTGAGTAGGAGACGCCATCATGATAAGACATTTTTATGGCATCCCAAATAGCCGTTTGCTTTGTAAAGTCATTCATTTCCTGCAATGTAGGTCCCAACTGTTTGCCTTCTTGGAACAATGATGGGCAGCTTCCCAATGTAAGAAGGACTATGATGACAGCTCCAGTTAACGCGTTGCTTCTCCTAGCCTTGGAAAACATCCCATTGTCTTTCATGCATTAGATGGATCTAAAATCAGCAAGAAGTCTAGACAGTGGAAAACGCATATAGAGCTTTGGCTCCCCCCGCCATCCCGCCATGATTTACTATTGTAGAATGAAAGTCACTTGTTAATCTCCCCACTAATCCAAGGAGAATTTGGGAAGTACACAAGGGCATAAAAAATATATACGTAAGTGTATAAATCTTTGGCTGTTTTCTTAGTTCACTATTAGTCACATCAAATCTTTTTTAGACATGGGTAAATTATGTGTAAGTGAATAAAATTGTATTTATTAAGTTTGAAAGCAGCTTATTTCTAACAGGCCCCTAATATTTAAGACCCTTCACAGCCTGACTGATTTTGATTCCATCCAGCAAATATTAAGTGGGTTGAGTCAATTTGATACTTTGCCAGTCTGTGTGATGCCACATCAATCTACGTTGTCTTTTATTACAACTCAACACAGCAGATATTTTACATACTTTTACTTGAAGATATTGAAAGTTACTGTTACAGCTTTGTTCCTATTCTTACCCCGACTTCTAAGGGTTATATCTCAAAATCAAGTAGTGGAATTCAATTTTGTCCTTTTTTCATCTTGTGTTTGGATATTTTAGATCATTTGAATTTTTGGATGAATTTTAGAATAAGCTTTTATTTTCTACCAAAAAAAAAAAAAGTGTCTCTGAGATTTGGATTGGAATTGCATTGATTCTATAGAGTAATTTAGGGAAATGGATATCTTAAAAATACTGAATCTTCTGACCCATGAACAAAGTCTGCCTTGTCATTCATTTTTTCTTCTAATTTTTCTCATCAAAGTTTTAGTTTTCAGGGAAGATCACTTGTTGGATTTATCCCTAAATATTTTACATTTTTTGTGCTATTGTAAATAACATTGTTTTCAAAAGTTTTCAATTCCTAATCATCCATAGCTAATTTACATAAATACGATTACATTTTGTACATTGAACGGGTATTCTGCAAACTTGCTAAGTGAATTTATTGGTTCTAGTAGCCTTCTTGTATATCACACTGAATTTTTTTGTATACATAATCATATTACCTGTAAAAGAAAAGTTATTCTTCCTTTTCAACATTGGTGTCTTTCATTGATTCTTCTTACCCTATTATACTGGCTATAATCTTCCATATGCTATTGAATAGACATGTTGAAGCAAGCATTCTTACCTTTTTCTTCCTATGAGGGGAAAGCATTCTTTCACCATTAAATTTAATATTACTTGTAGATTTTTTGTAGATGCCCTTTATTAGGTTGAATAAGTTCCTTTATTTTCCCAGTTTGATGAAATGCTTTCACAGGGATGGAGGTTCAATTTGTCAGAGGTTTTTTCTATATTTATATAGATGATCATACAATATTTCCTTCCTTCTTTTTTTTTTTTTTTTTTGAGTGTATTTAAAATGTTAAACCAATTTTGTATTCCTGAGATAAACCTTACTTGATCATGGTGTGCTATCCTTTTCACTTGTTAGATTTGTAGAATTCATCAGTGCAGCCATCTGGGCCATAATTTACTTTCCTAAACCACAAATTTAATTTTTTTTACAAATATAGATAGAATCACAAAATCCCCAAACTACAGATGTTGGCATGGATGTGGAGAAAAGGGGACACTTCTGCACTGCTGGTGGGAATGCAAGCTAGTACATTCCTTTTGGAAGGAAGTTTGAGGAACACTCAGGGATCTAAATATAGATCTACTATTTGATCCTGCAATTTTTGTGTATATCCAAAGGACCAAAAATAAATTAACAATAAAGATATTTGCACCAGATTATTCATCGCAGCTCAATTCATAATTGCCAAGTCATGGAAGAAGCCTAAGTGCCCATCAACCCATGAATCGATTAATAAATTGTGGTATATGTAATATACCATGGAATACCATGCAGCATTAAAAAAAGATGGAGACTTTACCTCTTTTGTGTTTACATGGATGGAGCTAGAAGTGTTATACTATTGTATCATGCTTTCCATTTAGATTTTGAACCCATTTTTAGCTAATTTTTTGTGAAAATGTATGTCTGTACCTAAATTCTTTTTTTGTTTCATATGTTATGTCCAATCTTTCCAGCGCCATTAGCTGAAAAACATATCTATTGTCTCTCAATTTGTTTCTTTATTGAAGAAAAATCATAACTGTATGTGTCATTATGTTCCATTGACCTATGTACCTACTCCTTTACCAATATCATGCTGTATTTATTTATTTATTTATTTATTTATTTATTTATTTATTTATTTTAGACAGAGTTTCACTATGTCACCCTTGCTAGAGTGCTGTGGTGTCACAACTCACAGCAACCTTAAACTCTTGGGCTTAAGAGATTCTCTTGCCTCAGCCTCCCAAGTAGCTGGGACTACAGGTGCCTGCCACAATACCCAGCTATTTTTTTGTTGCAATTGTCATTGTTGTTTAGCAGGCCCAGACCAAACTTGAACCCACCAGCTTTGGTGTATGTGGCCAACACCCTACTCACTGAGCTATAGGTGCCAAGCCCATGCTGTCCTGATTATAGCTTAATTACATGTTTAAATACTAAAGTTCTTAATGTGATTTCTCCAACTTTCTTTCTCTTTAGCGTCATGTAGGCTGTTCCATATCTTTTTTATTTTCAGATAAACTTTAGGATACATTTGTTATTGGGATTTTTGACTAAGATTGGGATTTTGACTAACATTGAGTTGACCTATTGATTAATTTGGAAAGAATTGACATTCTTACAATGTTGAGTTTTCCAGTCCATGAAAAATAAATTTGTCCTTCTTTAGATATGCTTTGATTTCTGTCATCAGGCTTTTGCAGCTTTGTATATAGAAAGCCTATACATATTTGGTTATATTTATATTTAAGCATACTATTTGTTATGATATTCTAAATCATACTTTAATTCAAATTCTAATTGTTCAATGGAAACATAGAGTTATCAAATTTTATTTATTTTTATACATCATGTGTATTTTATATTTTTATTCTTGGATCTTATTATAAATTCAATAATGGCTGTAGAACATTTTTGTCAGTTCTTTGGGATTTTTTATACAGGTCATTACAAATTTTCAAGATACACAAAAACAAAAATAATCCACAAGGATGGAAACAAGTCCTAGGCTTGATTTATTAGGGTTTCTTAGCTTTTTTCTGCCAATAGATGACACAGGTAGACCATAGGGGGCTGAGTCACAACAAGCTTTTCCTCATAGATAGTATATTAACACTCAGTCTTTTTTCCAGGGAGAGTAAGTCTTTGCTAAGGAGAATGCCTTGGGTGCATTTCAAAATAGTTGCATTACCTTTTCCATGACAGAGCAAAGTAGATTCTTTTCTCTGAACCTCGATAAAAAATGAGGTTTCCTCAAAGTGAAACCCACATGTATGAGAATTTCCCAGGCATGGGTCCCCAAATGCTTTCCATACTCACATCAGTCCACACAACCACTAGCAATTTGTCAAAGTTACCATTTAAATAAACCTGCTAGTTTATGGCTGCAGTTTCCATGTACACTGATTTTATTGGTAATTCTCTGTGTTTATCTGTCTCTCAAGATTTGGTTAGGAAGATTTTTCTATTTGACTTCATTATTTGATTTATCCCAGAGAAGTAGTATTATCTGTTTGTTTAGATTTTCTACTTAGGACAGGAGTTGTATATCCATGCTTGTTACATATTAAAGCTAAAATACGCCTACCAATATTTTTGATATTTTACTTTCTTTTGTTTCTTGTTCCTCTCTTACTAGGTTTTCTCACAGACAATTCTAACTTCTTACTTGAATTGAAAGTTTTTGTTCTTAGTTTAGCATTAAATTGTGTTTTACTTTGGATGCCACCAAAGTCTAAGTCTGAGAAATAATTTGTGCATAAACAATTTGTTTATGAGGTGATTCCAGAAACTCTGGTAACGAAGTAGGAAAATAAGATAAAGAAAAGAAAAACCAATGACACATTCACTCATCCATGAGACAATAACAATGGTCAACTGAGATTCATCCAACTGGGGACCCTGTAAATTAACTGTAGAATAACTTCTAAATTTTCTAAGAAGTTATGAACTTGGACTATTTATCTGCCAGTTTGGGTTCCTCGTTGGAAGAGGGTTGCATCTAGGAACTTAACATCTCTACCTTTGGACCTATTCCATGTACTGATAATACTTTGGCATCTGAAGAGCATCTTCCTGCAGGAAGACAACAGTGTTATAAAGTTGGCCTGAAATCATTAGGCAGGTGTAGAATAAGTACCAGAACTGAGATACGGATAGTTTAACTTGTGTTTCAAAATTATCTCATTTCATTTAGAATGTCCTTAACATGGAATCAAGCACACCTGACTTGTGAAATGGTCTGACAGCAAAAGATGCTTTTGCTACCTCATCCAGTCTTATGGCCCTCATATAACAAAGGCAGTGAAACTCGATTAAAAAATATTGTTGTAATTATTTTCTAAGGTCATACAGATTACTTGCTGGAATGTTCAATTTGTGAATTTTCTCTGTTCTTAGGAGAAGCTTGTGTTATGTCATGCTGTTAACACCCCAACCCACGTCTTCAACAAAACAAATCAATAAACAAAGCATATGAAAAATAATTTAACATGTAAATGATATGTGAGATTGTACCCTAGTTTCTTTTTTTTCAATGTCTTCATTAATTATACAAATGGGATGCGTGGGTGTGGTGACTCACGCCTGTAATCCTCCCACTCTGACAAGCCGAAGTGGGTGGATTTTTGGAGCTCAGGAGTTCCAGACCAGCCTGAGCAAGAGCAAGAATCCATCTCTACTAAAAACAGAAAAACTGAGGCAAGACGATGGCTACAGCCCAAGAGCTTGAGGTTGCTATGAGATATAACACCACGGCACACTACTCAGGACGCCAGAGTGAGACTCTTGTCCCAAAAAACCCCCAAATTGTACAAATGTTATGTTATAAAGCAGGCGTTCTTCTTCGCGTTCAAAGCAAGACGGAACAACAAAAACAAAATATCAACCATGCGGAGCTTATTCTGTGGCCACTCTCTTGGGTTCCTCAAATTCCATCCTCATCGTTTCCGATATCTTCTCTCACTCACCTTGCTTTTTATTCCACAGGCATTTTCATGTGGGAACTTGTTCTTTCAAAACCAGGGGAAATTGCTACCTGTTTTTCTTCTGTAAGGAAGAATTTCTAGTCTATTGTTTGTTTCTCAAATTTTTCATTTACTTTCACATTTTTTTTCTCATGTGGGAGAACAAATTCCAACTTTTATGAAATAATGTTAATCGATGATTGCGGAGAAATGTATGATCACTATAAATTCTCTTTATGCTTAACCTTATACTTATCTGCTTGCTATGTGACTGTGACTGAAATAAAGTAAAACATCATGAGCCATAAATTATATGCATAGGCAACACGTAACAGAGACATTTGGGGGTGTGCGTAGGGAGCAGGATGTCCAGAGCAGTTGCTAAAGTGACTGACCTGTGACATTAGCAAGGCATGTGACTGTAACAAAGTTTCATCCACATGCACAGTGAGAAATAGGGCATATTCGTCAGCAGTTGACAGTTGCAACCAAATGCACAACAAATTAATCACTTAGCTAGGCAGAAATACTAAGGCAGATACCAGTCAGACCAATACACAGAAGCACGTTCCCCAGACTAAGATACATCACCCCAGAAAAAGTCATGTCTGCACATTCTGCATATCCTGATACACATTACAGCATGTTTTGTAACCTTTTCTTTGTAACTTTTTCCTTATACTCCTTTGTTTGAATCTCAATATATAGTCGTTGGACCCTGTAGTCAAGGCCCTACTACCACACTCTGACAGTGTCTGGCTCCCCAGGACCCTGGGTTGGACAATTGTTATTACCCCGAGCATTCTGCATCTTCTCCAGAAATGTTCCCAGAAACCTACAGGCTCCACCCTGCAAGGGCTTGCTTCAATATCTTTCACGTATTTTCTTTTTTTTTTTTTTACTATATTAATTTTAAACTGTATCTGCCTACTTACTATTTACATCTCTAAGTAATAGAAAGTATATATGAAGATTTTTCTCCCAACTTTTCTTAAAATTATTTATGTGGCAATAGTTGTATAACATTGTGAACGTACTGAATGTCACCAAATTCTTCACTAAGAAGTGAAAAATGATACATTTTATTTATGCATAATTTGCCACAATGAAAATTATTTTCAAAAGTTTTGTTATAATAAAACATCATTCTACAACTTTCATAACCTGCAGATCTATATATTGTATTTATTATGGATGGATGGATAGATGGATGAATGAATGGATAGATAGATAGATAGATAGATAGATAGATAGATAGATAGAACTCATATGTTTACTCCATTATTCCATATTATGGGTACAATATAATTTTACTAAGAATTATTTGTTGATGGCCATCCAGATTATTTCACTGTTTGCAGCTTCTATAAAAGTGTTGCATCTCATTTTTTCTTCTTTCCCTGTGGTATTGATTCTTCCAAATGGTCAAAGGAGATGTTAACTACATAATTCTTTTTAAAATCGCATAAACCCTTAGGTCACATTTGTATATTTAAGATAGACTGATGGAATCGCTTCTCAGCCTTTTGGCTAAGAACAGGTGTAAATAGATTGATGGTAGATGCATCGGGTCAAAAAAATAGGGTTCTAGATTAAATGTTATCTATTTTAGTCAGTAAATTAAAACAGCAAGGATAAGGTTAAATCAATATAGCAGGTCATGATCCTTAAATGTGCAGAAGTAATTCATAGTAGTAATAGCTGTAAAAACTATAATGGGCTAAGCTTCATGAAAGATTAAAGACACCAGGATTAAATGAAAACAGGATGCCTGACAGAGTCGTTAGCTCCTTATCTTTGGAAATATTCAACCAATATTTGACTGGAGACCTGTCAACGGTATTTTAGCAGGTTGTTAAATTATAGGCGAGCCTGAAATATGATATGCCCGCTGTGATACCATTCATTTCTTAGGTTCTGAGTTCTAACAAGTAATTTGAAATTAGAAACACCTGTTGGTCATTTCTTATAAAACTAGATTTATACTCCTGTAATTAGACAATGACTTTTTAAAAAGTCATTTTAATTTCACTGCCTTATGTTATTATAGAATTTTATCAAGACATCATATCCCTAAACCTTTAAATAAATACACATAGAATTGCATCGAACTTCAGGACCTCTCCAAAAAAAGAAATCGCACAGAACCAATTCATATAGCCACAATTAATATATATACAGAGGGCAGTGTCATAGTGAAAGTGTTGGCTTTGGCATGGGGCATTTTCTAACATCTCATTTTTGCAGAAAGAATCAATAATCAAAGTGTGTCTTAGAATCAAATATCAAAGTGAAATTGATATACAAGATTGATACTCAATCTTTTATTCTGTCATTCATTAAACAGAAGTTATAAATGTGTACATATGTACTATAAAGCAGGCATTACTCTTATTAAATTCTACAGTGAATGTTAGCATTAATATTTGTGGTATCTTAAGTAGGAATTCAACCTAAGACTTATTTATATTTCTTGTATGTCAATTAAAGGGTAAGAATATCTACTTCATTCAGCTCTTGTGGGAATAAAATTAGGTGTTTTCTGTAATTCATTAAAAGAGTACAATGATTACTTGTTGAAGTAGTAATGGTTATTATTTGGGGTACATAATATGATGTTAGGTGATAACTTTAAAAACCTCATTTTTGAGAAAATCAATCAAACAAATTGAATTATGTAAGATGTACTCTTAAAATTAAGAATAAAACATTATTTAAAATAGTTCATCAGAAGGATAAATATACCGTATAAATTCTGTTTCTAAGCTGAAAACATTGACTTGAGAAATAACCTCTTTAGGGACTCACTATTTATGTATTATCATTTCTCAGTGTACGTCTCTATATTCCATAACCTACCATGTACAAAGTAGTCAAAAGTGGAGTGTGAGAGATCTGATGACCCGTCGGCTCAATGATGTCGCAAATTAAGGGTAATCAAGTGGATATTCACTTAAAAAGACAGCATACTAAAGAATTATACAGTCATTGATGCCCCTCGTTTTTATGGGCTCTGTTCCTGCAGCCCGCTTCTTTCTTTACTCTCATCTGATACTTTCTTTTCATACCTTTTGTTTACTTTTGCTTTTAAGTATTTCACTATACTCACTAATAGAAGCTCTTTCATAGTCAGAATTAAAATATTTTTTAAGTTTTTTTTTTCCTTTTAGTAATAATCTATTGGGAGACTCTAGTGCTTAGCATGTTTTCTGGACAGATGGTTTGTTAAAATGAGTGCAATAAAACTGTCATCTATGTCAATACACTTTAATACTCAGCTCCTGATTCATTCTGATAAAGATATGGGGTGTGGATAACATAAAGAAGGCTGCTAATAGAAACAGAGCGAATCTATAAATTGAGCATCGTAAAAAGATATTTGTAACACTGTAGCATATGCTCAAAATATTATTTTTAAACTGAGTGTTACTATGATAAACAAGGTGAGGTCTGTGGAGAAAAAATTCTTATATAAAAGTTAGTTTAAAAATATGTATCTAAATTTGGCATTGAATTTTCAACTCCCTAACGATTTTGAAATATCTTTGTAACTATTCAAGATGCTAGTTTTTAATCTTTAACATCAATAAAATATAAAATATCAGATATAACGAGACGTGCCTATCTTCCATAAAAATATCTCTATTCATTAAACTATGTGATATTAAAATAATTTATAAAGCATCCAATTGAGTGGAAAAATACATGAATGTTTTTATAAATAAGCCAATAGGTACTAAAGGCAGGTACTATCCAACAATGTGGTATAAAACTTTTAAGACTCAAATCTACAAATTCCTTTTCTAATTTGGAGACTTTGATGATTTGTCCCACCAGTAGAATTATTTTCTACCTTGAACTATAAAAATTACATGTGTCTATTATAATTCTATGTAGCATGGTTTGCCTATTGATAGTTGCATCTTCATTTCTATATTTTAAAACTCCTGAAATTCACAATGATGTCTACATTTGTGCTTGTAGATTGTCAGAAATTGAGATGAGGCACAATAAATATTTTCAGAATTTAATTTGACATATATCATCCACATCTTTACAATCTTAATCATCTAGCAAATTAACTCTCACATAACTTGTCATTTCTTAATGATTCCATGTAAATATTGATATACATTTATTTCCTACTCACAGGATATAATTTCAACCTTCAACATAAATCAGTTGATTTGTATGATAGACAATACGATGCCAGAATATTTCTGAATCAACTTTGCTTTGTTGGGCTACACACTGAACCAAATTTAAGCCTTGAAATTATTTACATTCATGACATTATACCACTATAGAAAAAAAATCACATTATTTGAATTTATTTCTAGAATATAGCACTACAGTAAGTGAAACCATTTTTTCTGAATAAGGTCATATTTTGATAATTCTAATCAGAAAATTGAGGTTTAAAATAAAACTGAGCCCTGGCAAGATGGTTAACCAAAGGTACCACCGACGGACTATCTAAGTAAGAAGAAGTTTCAGATGAAAAAGAAAAAAATGAACAAATATAGATTGGGAATGGATCTGAGGGAAGGATGCCAGAAATTTCAGAAGTCTTCATGGGAAGATGTTGCAGAGCAGAGCGGGAAGCATTAAGGTATCACAGAGATCAACCCCTGAGAGGCTCGTAACCCAGAAAGAAGGGTAGGTGTAGAAGTTTGCTTCTCACCCCCTGTATTTCTGACAGTTGAGCTGCTGGAGACAACAATGAGCCCACATGAGCTCAAAGGCTGCTGCTGCCAGTGAGCTAAAAGCTTCTTGTGTACAGGACAAGAGGCTCCCACCCTTCCTGAAGCACCTCCCATCTCCACAGCCTGGAATTGGGATGGTAGATGCCAAATTGCATCTCTAATCACTGTGTACCTTTGTCCTCCCTAGGGGCCTTCAACACCTCATGTTTCATCTTGCTTGACTCCACATATTCTCCAACTCTGGCCCAGATGGCAGGAGCCATGGGGATCCTGTGGGTTCAGTGATCTTTGAGACTCCAGTGCCTGGACATCATGGGTGGGCAACCTCCCAGAGAGAATGACACATGTGACCAGAGTGTTTTCTTTCTTCCATCCAGACTCTTCTTCTCACCTTCCCCTCCCTTACTTTCAGCTGCCCAAGAGGACAATTGAGCCGCCACCCCAAGTCTTCCACAAAGAATGGATCTCAGAACTTTCCTTGTGGGATCCTGCAGTGGACTGATAGGTGCTCAAACTGAGAGATCCCTGCCTGCTGGCCCTGCCTGGTGCTCCTTGCTGTACAACTCCAAGTTGGCACACTCCACCGTGGAGAGGAATCAACCTGACTGGGTAATTTGTGGACAACTTGAGACAAGCACTTTTCTCCCTGGAGTTGTCAGGGATTGAGCTTCAGGGATACAGGAAAGGAGAGATTTATGAGTTAATCTAGGGAGGTGAAGGTGCATGCATGGGCAGATCAGGGGGAAGAGTGTGATGTTGGGCCTAGCTCCAGGTCAAAGGGCACTCCTATACATAGGAAGGCCACTCCCTCAGCTCAGGCCAAATTCCTGGGAAGGGAACTCCCAGCCAGGATCAAGCTGTGGGAAAGCTCAGCTGGCTTGAGCTCTGCCTACTGCCAGACTCTGGGGGAAGACTCTGGAACGGAAGAGGGCGGAGAGAAGCAAGGCTTGCTCCAGACTACAAGATTGTTAGTCTCAGAAGACCCCAACCCCCATGAGAAGACTTTCTGGAAAAGTGAGGCCCCTTTGGCCCTCCTTCTTGGTTCTTTCAGAAACTGGAAGCAGACTTTTGATCCCTGCTATAACAGCTACGTTACCAAATTTGTGAGCCAGACCACTCAACCCAGCCCTGTCTAGTCTCACTTCCCTCATTCTCTGAGGCACAGAATAAGAATATACCTGGAAGTTTCAGAAACACACCCACCATCTGGAGCATTTTAGTGCTTCTCTTGAACTAGAGCCAGTCACAGCATCCAAAATAACACTGCAGGTTTTTCCTTCCAGCGAGCACCACCAATTGACAGGGAGGTTAATTTTTATGCCCTTTATAGCATTTATTGACTCAATTATGCAGGGGGGGAATGATTCTCACCCATGAACACCACCTACTAGCAAAGAGAATAAATTGGGTGTGCTGTTATTTAAACAAGAAAAATTCCAAAATAAGAAGTAACAACTGCCCTAGATTAGAAAGAATCAGCAAAAGAACTCTAGAAGTATGAAGAATCACAGCAAAAGGAAACCCCATAAAGGGAAAACTGGGCTCTCTGGTAACCAAAATCAGAATATTAAAATGACAGATAGAAAAAAATCCATACATGGATTATAAGCAAGCTCAATGAAATACAAGAGAAAATGGAAAACCAATGTTAAGAAACCACAAAAATATATAGAAAGTGAATAAAAAATTCATGAATTATAAAAGAAAACCAAATAGAACTTTTGGAAATCAAAAATTTTCTCTAAGAAATCAAAACACAGTGGAAAGTCTTAGACTAAAACAGGCAGAAGATAAAAAAGAATAAATAATTAAGAGAAATGACCAAAACTTATGAGAAACATGGGACCGTGTAAAGAGGCCCAGCATAAAAATTATAGTCATCCCTGAAGGTGAAGAAAAAAAAATGCACAAGGATTGGAGAACTTATTTGAAGGAATAATAGAGAAAAACTTCCATGGTCTTGGTAGAAATTAGATATCCAGGTACAAGAAGCTCAACACACTCCTGGGAGAATCGTTGCAAAGAGGCAATCACCATGACACATAGTCATCAGGCTGGCCAAAGTCAACAGAAAAAGAGGAATCTTCTGAGCTGTAAAGTGAAAGCATCAGGCAACTTCCAAAGGAAAACCCATCAGGCTAACTGTGGACTTCTTAAATAAGGACTTACAGGACAGAGGAGATGGAACACACTTTTTTGTACTATTAAAAGGCAAAATGGCTAGCATAAAATTTTGTATCCTGCAAAACTAAGTTTTTTTTTTTTTTGAGGGATAAATAAAGACCTTCAGACAAGTACATGCTGAGGAAATTTTCCAAGAACAGATCTTCCCTGCAGAAAGTACTCAGAACTGCATTAAATTTCAATCAGTGCAATGAAAACTCACCAGTGTAAAATCCTGCAAAAGCCAAAACTCAGGTCCCAAATAAAATAATAGCTCAAGAGGTTTAAAAAAAAAAAAAAAAAGCAATAACGTTCTACCCAACAGAAGGAATGGAAATGCATATCCTGCTTATCAATGGTTTCAATAAACATGAACAAAGTGAATTTTCCACTTAAGAGACATAGGCTGGCTGAATAGAATTAAAAAGAAAAAAATATCAGCCAGCCATCTTCTGGCTCCAGGAAATATGTCAAAGTGATAAGGACTCATGCAAATGCAAGGTGAAGGAATGGAAAAAAATATTCCATGTAAATTTAAATCAAAATAAGGCAGTTTTAGAAAATCTCATATCAGGTAACATAAATATCACAAACAAAGATTGTCATTAGTCATCATAGAGTAGTAAAGGGGACAGTACATCAAGAAGACATAACAATCCTAAATATTTGTGCACCTGACGCAAGTACTCCCAGATTCACAAAGCAAATCCAACCTGATCTAAACAAAGTGATCAATGGCAAATCACCCTTGTGCAAGATCTCAGCGCCTCACTGAGAGAACTGGACCCACTCTCCAAGCAGAAAACAACTCTTGATAAAATAGGCCTATTTACATAATAGATAATAGATATTTACAGAGCATTCTGCCTCAAAACTACTGAATATACATCTCATCAGCACATGGAACATTTTCTAAGACTGATCACATCTTAGACCATGAACGTGTCTCAACAAATTCTAACTAGTACAACTTTTATGAAAAATAATATGGAGATTCCTTTAAAAATTAAAAGTAGACCTACCACTTGATACAGTAATCCCACTACTGGGCATTTACCTGAGGGGAAAAAGTCTTTTTATCAAAAAGACATTTGCACTAAGATGTTTATTTCAGCACAATTCACCATCACAAGGAGGTGGTATCAACCCAAGTGCCCATAGATTAGGAGTGGATTAATAAAATGTGGTATTTGTATACCATGGAGTACTACTCAGCCATAAAAAATGTATCTTTCGGAGTAGTTTGGATTAAATTGGAGACCACTGTCTGAAGTAAATTTTCACAAGAGTGGGGGAAAAAAAAAACAGCTCATATGTTAACGATTAAATGGGAACTTACCAGTCGGCACTCAGGTGCACAAACTCAACAGAAAACAATCAGGTGGGAGGTGAGAAGAGAGGACGGGTGAAATCATACTTAACAGGTACAATGTACAGCATTTTGGTAATGAGAATACTTATAACTTTGACCCAAACAGTGCAAAAGCAATCCATGTAACTAAAACACTTGTACCCTGGTGATATTCAGAAATAAAAAATACTGATAGTGGCTGGGCACCTGTGGCTCAAGGGGCTAAGGCGCCATTCACATACACCTGAGCTGGTGGTTCAAATCCCACCCGGGCCAAACAACAATGATGGCTGCAACCAAAAAATAGCCGGGCGTTGTGGTGGGTGCCTGTAGTTCCAGCTGCTTGGGAGGCTGAATCAAGAAACTGAATCAAGAGGATTGCTTAAGCCCCGGAGTTGGAGGTTGCTGTGAGCTGTGATGCCAAGGGCGACAGCTTGAGGCTCTGTCTCAAAATAAAACAAAAAAACCAATACTGATAGTGATGTGTTCCTACTATTTGACAGGTCAGTTTACCAAACTATCTTCTGAAATCTAATATACTTTCACCTCAACATAACATGTATAACTGAAAACGTATTTATGTATATCATTCATCTCTATGAAGTATATAAAATGCCATATATACTCTTTATATATTCATACAAATAAAGTATAATCACATGTAAGTATTCTTGCAGACTTGGGTATTGTACAACTTCAGGGATAGGCCTTTTCTCCTGCCCTTGGATATCAGACTCCAAGTTACTTGGCCTTTGAACTCTGGGATTTGCACCAGTGGTTCCCCAGCGACTCTCGGGCCTTTGGTTCAGACTGGTGGGCTGCATCATCACCTTCTCTGGCTTTGAGACTTTTAGACTATGACTGAGCCATGCTATCACTTTTTCTCATTCCTCAGTTTGCAATAAGTTCCCTTTCATGTATATCCTCTTGATTCTCTTTGGAGAACCCAGACTATTACAGTATCCAAGTAGCTGTAACTGTATAGAAAAATTATTTCTGTAACTGTAAATTTGTCTTTTATCTATGTCTTTGAAATTGATACATAATGTTAGATTGTCATGAAAAAGTATAACTTGATAAGATATCAAATATCACTGTTGAATATAATGTTGGTGCTTACTTACATATCCACCTGTATAGTTAGATAAATATTTTTCTTTTTAAATTGTAATTTATTACCCTCCCTCTACCCAACGAGGGAGGGTAATAAGTGGGACCTCACCTATGGTGTATATTGCAAGGGTACATGTCAAATATATTAAGAGTAGAGTATAAATGTCCTAACACAATAATTATGTAAGTGAGGTGAAGGCTATGTTAACCAGTTTGATGTAAGCATCCCAAATTGTATATATAATCAGCACATTATACCCCATAAGTGCTTAATGTACCCAGTTATGATTTAATAAAAAAGAGGGAAAAAATAAATTGTAATTTATGTGGAAAAGTGTTTATGTGACTTATCTCAAGAGCTGTTTGTATAACGCACATAACTTCATATGTAAACATATAATATTAGATAGTTTACATGTAACGTAATTATGTAACACCCTTAAAATTTATAAAATTAAAAAAATTAATATTTGTTACCTTATTGATATAATGTACATATTTTCTTTTAAATAACTCACATTTTTCATAAGTTCTATGAAGAACTATTTATATAACTTAACCTCTCAAGAAAAATAATTATAACTTTCTCTATTGTATAACCATGATTGATTGGAGGAATAATTATTTTAATTGTAAGCATGCATTATATTACTTAGAAATGAGCATGATATGGCCAAAACTTGACAGAAATGCCTAGTTTACAGTACCTTCTTTGGTACACTGAACAACCTGTGGCATGCTACCTTACTTCAAATTTAAAACTTGCTAAAGCCTTGGAATTAAATGAAGAATTAATATTATACGTTTATTTAAAAAATCTTTTTAGATATTATACTGGGTGTGTATTCTAAGTATTATTTTTAAAATAAGCTTATAACATTTCATAAATCCACAGAGATAAATAATTTTTAAATTAGGAAAGTATAATTTGTATTCATAATGATTTATTTATCAACAAACATGATTTCCATTGAACTATAAAACTAGCATGATGGTAGAATTTTTAAAATTAATATCAATGTTCTTCTACTTTTATACTATAAAAATTTATTTCTAGTTTAATCATTTGCTGTGTGATCTAAGATTACAGAAGTATTTCACAAGCTGTGTTCATCAATGATCGTATAATACTATTACTGATTTCTGGGTTAGTTTTTACTTACTAATTTATTTATTTAATGAAAGTTAAATATCTGATAAGAAGAGAAAATCTTTGGAAAATGTGCAGATATCTACCACTAGACTCTGAAGACTAGATATGGATTTTTATTAAGAAGCATCCTTTCATCCATCCAAACCAGAGTTAAGTTAATCTTTAAGAATGTGATGAACCTGGAAAAAGGGAAGGCACATAGAAATTGCTTTAAAAATATTAACTGAACCCATGGTTAAAAAACTGAAAAGGATTCATGAGTTAACAATTTGGATTATAATTCTAAAGATTCTGTTACTATTTTGTATTTATAAATAATCCAACATGTACACAGAGTAACATTTAAATCTCCAATAAATCAAATTTTTGTTCTGAATGAGATTAAAGAAAAGGTAAAAATTATGAGCAAGACACGTTCAGTTCACAAAAAATTAAGAAACCACCCACCATCATTCAGGAAATATTTAGAGAACAGAGGATATTAGTAGGACAATAATTTATGAATATTTACTTGAAGAGTTACATTTAAAAATGTCATCTTATGAAGAACAGAAATAAAAAGAAGAAATATATGTACATTGATACTTTTTGCAAGAATGGACTTTAGTATCTTTCTTTTCTTTTTTTTTTGGGACAGATCCTCAAGCTGTCACCCTGGATAGAGTGCTGTGGCATCACAGCTCCCAGCAGCCTCCAATTCCTGGGCTCAAGCCAAGTAGCTGGGACTACAGGTGCCCACCACAACGCCAGGCCATTTTTTTTTGGTTGCAGCCATCATTGTTTGGCGGGCCCGGGCTGGATTCAAACCCGCCAGCTCAGGTGTACGTGTCTGGCGCCTTATCCCGTTGAGCCACAGGTACCAAGCCATATCTTTCATTTTTATTATTTAATTTTGGTCATAGAAATGCAAAAGTCTTTAAGAGTCATTATAGTTCAAAAAAGGAACTAGATTAACCTTTGATAATAAATAAACTGGTTTTCAAACAACTTCTATGATTTTTAAATTATTTGTAAAAATAATGTGATATGCTTCTACCTTAGGTTTTCATTGAAAGCATTAATTTGGTTAATACTAACAATAAAAAATTATAGAAATAATTATACCTATTTTTAACCACCAGTGGCTGCATTAAGAATGTTATATGTAGCCCAGCACAGTATCTCACACCTGTAATCCTAACACTCTGTGAGGCTAAGGCAGGAGGATTGTTTGAGCTCAGGGATTGAAGACCAGCCTGAGCAAGAGCGAGAACTTCTCTCAACTAAAACTAAAAATACTAGCCAGGCGTGATAGCACAGGCCTGTCCCCAGCTACTCTGGAGGCTGAGGCAAGAGGATTGCTCAAGCCCAACAGTTTGAGGTTGCTGTGAGCTATGACTCTACCACACTCCATGCAGGAAGACAGAGTGAGACTCTGCTTCAAGAAAAAAGAATGTATATGTATAATTCCAATAGAGACATTCACATTAAAATGTTTGTACTTTATAAACAGCAGAAATTGCCAGGTTTGTCTGGCTAGGTATGTCTTTATTTTAAAAATAAGTCTGAGGAGTAGGAAATGTAGAACTAGGGTTAAAGTGATCATCGTATGGATTACATGTAATATAAAAGACAAAATGTATAAAGGCTCTATCATATATCACAAACCTATCCTAAATCCATTTTATTTACTACAAGATTGTGCTCAGAGATTATTCTGTATGATTTATTTAGAGTTCAAGTTATGATATTCCATTCATCTACAAAACTAAAAAAAAAAAAAAAGAAAACCAGGTCTGGGTTTGAATTTAGGTACTTGAAATATTATTACATTTATAGTATTTACATGTATTATCTTTTATTAAAGTATAATCTAAATAACATAAATTAGCAATATGTTATTTTATATTAATATATATTTTTCACACATTTTGAATTATTTTCATATGACTATTCATTTATCCTACACTTAATTTTATTGCATTGTCTTTACACTTACCTAGGAATAGAAAATTTCATTACAGATAAACAAAATTTTTCAAATAAATGTAGTCATAACCATCAAATTATGTGAAAATTGATAATGATTTAAAGACAGTAATGTAAAAAAAGATATATGAATATGTTCATTTTTTTATTAGAAATCATATGTTTTTACTTTTTTTGAGACAGTGTCTCACTTTGTTGCCCTGGGTAGAGTGCTGTGGAGTCATAGCTCACAGCAACCTCAAACTCTTGGTTGAAGCTATCATCTTGCCTCAGCCTCCCAAGTAGCTGGGACGATAGGACCCTACCACAAATCCTGGCTGTTGTTAGAGACACGGTCTCGCTCTTGCTCAGGCTGGTCTCGAACTCCTGAGTTTAAGCAATCCACCTGCCTTGGCCTCTCAGAGTGCTAGGATTATAGATGTGAGCCACCGTGCCAGGCCTGTTTTTACTTTTATTCCAAACCACACCTAACCTATTACTGGTGCTCTGCTTTAAGACCACGTATGACTGTCAAACTTAGTATTTTATTCAATGCCTCCCAATCTTTTAGCTGTAAATATAGGAATTTCTTTAATGTTCCTCTTCATTTTCACGTATTAATAAAGTTAAATTTGAACCATACAATATATGGTTGTTCACTAAACTATTATCTTCCATTCCTGCAAGTAACAAAATAAATTTTCTATAGGGCTATGTAGTTAATTAAAAAAATTGAAGCATCGCTTTTCTGACAGTTTTAATAACATGCCTGTCAAATTATGCAGTGTATCATTGCATCTTTGCCAGTTTTATCCCCTACTGTATGAAAAGTGCTTGGAAGAGATGTTGACACAGAACAAGAGATCAACAGATATTTTTTGAGTAAACAGCATTTTCCATTTATTTTGTTATTTATGTCATATTGAATAATTCATTTACTTAACATTCATTTTGAGTGTTCATTTATTAAACAGGTTATTTTGTTCATCACTGAATAATAGATTTGAAAATATAAATTTTGCAGTATTATATATTCTTATCCATGTATTTGATTCTACTCACCAGGTACACTGCAGTGAGGACCCTTCATGGACCTAAAGAGTTCAAAATCTTTATTTCATTTGACTCTACTGAACGGCTTCACGTTCCAGGTGTTGCTGATCCCATGAACAATTACGAAGAAAGATAATGCACAGTTTTATTTTACAAAAATGTCACACATTCAAAAATGAAATGCTGTGAAATTGAAAAGTTATAAAATCCAAGTCGAAAAGTATTCCATTGCCAACTGTTTAGATGGGTAAAGCTCATTATATTTTTGATAGAATTTTATCCATGTACAACATGAGAGTAAAAGTAACTCATCTGGCTATAATGTTTCACATATGAAGACATTATAATATACTGGGTTCTTGTAGTTTTCCTCAAAGAAGAGGTTTTTAATAAGACATTGTGATAAACTCATACCATTAATGTCTCACATTATTTAGCCCAGACAATCATAATGGTATCCACGAACTTCCTTTGCTCATTATTTTTATGCTTGCTTAAAAATAGCAAGCAACTAAGCTATCTTGTCCGCTTATCAGATTCCCAGAGCTATACAAAGTTGGTCTGGGTGAATACTTGGCAGGGAGCCTTTGAGCACTTCTGAGACTCTCCTGCCAATTCAGCGGATGGTAAGCTTTCTTTTCTTTTTTTCTTTCTTTCTTTTTTGGCAGTTTTTGGCCAGGGCTGGGTTTGAACCCGCCACCTCTGGCATATGGGGCTGACGCCTCACTCCTTTGAGAGCGGTGCCTGTGGCAAGCTTTCTTCTGACTAAAGCTCTGATGGAAGCACTTCTTAAGAATGGCCAGACCATGCCTGATATTCCCAGTCAACGTAATATAGTTAATAACAATATATTATAGAGTTTCCAAATAGTAAAAGGAAGCTATTGAACATTCCCCAACACAAAGAAATGATAAATGTTTGGGACAATTATGCTAACTGCCCTGATCTGGTCACTACATATTATAGGCATGGCTACATCACTAAGTACTGCAGAAGCATATACAATTATTATGTGCCAATTAATAAAAGGAAAATCAGTTCTGCTATGATCACTTTCCAGCCCAGAATGTTGAAGTGTAAGTGGTGTCCCTTTAAGTAATCCGGTTCTAGATAGCTACGTATAATAGAGATAAAAATACAGCATTCATTTCCATGATCCTTTTGCCAGTGGGGTGAAGGCAATGATGGAACAAGTAAAACTAAGAATAAAAAGCAACTTCTTACAAAGAGAGAGGTACATCTCACTCAGATATTTACCAAATAATAGAAGTAGAAATAGTTGGGAAAGAAGGCAGCAGTTTGAATTTGGGGTTATATGAATATGAGCAAATGCCACATCTCTGAGCCTTTGCTTCAGCTATCAATGTGAACCATAAAAAGATAAATGATATGGGCTCAGCGCCTGTGGCTCAACAGGCTAAGGCGCCAGCCACGTACACCTGAGCTGGCGGGTTCGAATCCAGCCCGGGCCTGCCAAACAACAATGACGGCTGCAACCAAAAAATGGCCGGGCGTTGAGGCGGGTGCCTGTAGTCCCAG
>CAUYRH010002646.1:0-31011 GCA_963574655.1 Perodicticus potto
GTTCACACTGTTCCTTAGCCTGACTTTCTTTTACCAAATCAATTTTATTTTGTAGAATCAAAACATGTTTCAGCTTCATAATTTCTATAGCAGCCAGGTGTTCAGAAGTTTGAGGTTGAGGACAAGATTCATTACCAGCTATCAGCAGAAGAGCTGCATCCATCACTGCTGCACCATTAAGCATGGTAGCCATCAAAATATCATGGCCAGGACAATCAACAAAGGAAACGTGCCTGACTAGTTTGAAGTTTCCTTTGGTTCCTGGAATGTCTGTAGGAAACTCATCTGGTGTACTACTTCCACAGGATCTATAACATTCCGGCCTAGAACAAATTGAGTTATCCAGTTTATAAATCTTGGCATTTGCATATCCAAGCTTGATGGTAATATTTCTTTCCAGTTCATTTTTGAACCTAACTGTGTGAACACCAGAAATAGCTTTTACAACTGTGGATTTTCCATGAGCAACATGACCAATAGTACCTATGTTAATGGTGGCTTGTCTGCTGATAACTTCGGGTGAAAGTGGAGTCAGCTTGGTAACATCCAAAGTAGACAGATCTTGGTGCGATAGATGAAGCTGTCCCGGAGACGCTCTAGGTTCATCCCCCGCCATATTGCCCATAAAGGACGGAAGTAGCCCGGCCTCTGCCTAACCTTAATCCAAAACAAACTTTTTAAATGGATAAATATTCTCTCTAAAGGTAGGCTTGCAACACAACACTGAAAACTGAATTAAATGTTCTTAAAGAAGCATTTTGGAATTTGGAGGTGGGGGAAATCTTTGAATCAGAACATTTTGAAACCCAAACCAGAAATGGACCATAAAAGGGAACAAATTAAAAGAGATTTTATTGTTTTCCAGAAAGAAATGGAGTAAAAGACAAAATCATCACAGATTAAGTTATATAGTACTCAAGGGAGAATAGATTCAAATGTAATAAGAAGGGGCTTTGAGGAAAGGAAAAGAAACAGCCTAGAAGAATGAAAAGAAGTTTAGAAAAAAAGTCACAATGGTCAGAGGAGAAGTGGTCGAAATGGAACATGGGCAAAAGTAAATTCACCATATGTATGATTGGAATCCAGAAAATGAAAAAACAGAACTAAATCTTAAATAAAAATAAATCCTCCCCCTAGTTTCCCCAAATCAAAAGAAGATGTGAATGTAGCAGGAAAGACTCACTGGGTACCTTAGAAAACAAACCCCAAATGATCAATGATCAATTCCAAGACATATCCTGGTAAAATTATTATAATTTTTTTAAACTAAAGAAAAAAAATTAGCATTTCCTTTAATCAAAGATAAACTTACAAGGATAATTTTCTGTTCAAAACCAAACCAACTTGGTAACACATTTTGCTGTTGACGTTGTAAGGAAATAGACGCTCTCATTTTCCCAAGTCTGGAACCCTTTTAAAGTGTCAACTTTGATGTCACCTCCTCAGGGTGACTTTTCTTGACTACCCAATCAAAAAAATGTGAAAACATCTTGTTAAATTGTTTACTTATTTATTATTTCTTGCCTCTACCCAAGAAAATAAGCTCACTGGAGGCAGAGACCTTATAGATTTTTGTTAGATGCTACATTCTCATAATAAATGCTCAGCTACTATACAATGAGTGAAGCAATGATAGATATATAAAGGTTAAAAAAACTTTTTGGAGAAAAAATTACGTATCTAAGATATGAAAACTTTAGAGGTAAAGAATTTGTAAATTCTAAACATGGATTCTTCTAGAATTCTAAGGGCAGTTTGATATTAACATTTCTTAAGATATGAAAATGTAGCAGAAGTGAATTTCTAGGTTCTATCAGTTAACCTTTAACATTTCTGTTTTAAAATTACTTTTTCTTACTAAGCAGTCATCATGTATTGTAATTATAAGCCTCATGAATCTCATATCATTGCATCTTCAGAAAACATATAGTAAAAATATTTCTGGGTGGTAAAATTCTAGAGTCTTGTTTTGTTTTTTTCTTTGGGATTTTTGGCATTGAGCGTAAATTTTTTTGTAATTAGGAAAGGGAAACAAATGTTGTATTTTAAAGGGAAAAAGAGGTATAGATCAGGAAAGAGCAAGGAGGATATTTTTTATGTGAATATATTTCATCCCAAACAGTCTACCAGACTAAGCAGCATAATTGGAAAGAAAAGGCCAGGTGTTTGCCTTTCAGTTGCTCAATTCAATACAGGGAGTTTTTGTTTCATTTTTCAAAAATATTTTCTCCCAAATGCAGAGACCTGTATTCCCAAGCCTACATATATAGATACTCATATTCATGTAGGTGAGTCATATCAGCGTAAATTGGGCTGGACAAGCAGGAAATCTGAGTGCATTAAAAATAGACTTCACTTTTGAATATATACACAAGACTGATGGTTTCCAAAGTAGCAGAATGAATTTTGCAACTTTAGTGCTTGTTACAACCACAGATTCCTGAGTCTTATCAGAGAATTCTAATCAAAATCTCCAAGATCAGTCTAGTTGGGAAAATACCAAGCTACAACCGAGGGTAGCCTTCTTCCTAGTCCTCATCCATCTCAGGAACCCTGGGGAAATGAATTTTTTAAAAAAGAGCCTGTATTTTTCTCCAAATGCGGTCCTCTATCAACACACCAGAGACTCACACTTGTCAAACGGCATTAGCATAGCCAAAGCCAAAAGGAAAATAGATATGGAAAATAGAGGCTCTGAGCTCATCACACTAGATAACTCATCACATATGTCAGGAAAGTGATTTTCGTGCATTTTATTTTCATCTGACTCACTTAAAATGGTTGTTTGAGTATTTGGTCATGTTTTGTGTGAGAATTTATAGCATTTTGGATTCTTTAACAAATCAATATTACTTTCTCAGTAGTCCTGGGAGTAAACTGCAAATTGTGATCAGTTATCAACAGAGCATTCTGCTACAGTGATACCATCTTGTCAAATACTACTGACAAAGACAGTGCTTCCAAATGCTCATCAGTTCATCTGTTGTCAGAGCTACTCAGGGAAAGGAAAAGCTAGGCTTACCCATTTTTCCTTGCTGCCATTATACATTCTTTGAAACCCATGTATTTGCATGTGCCCTGAAAGAAAACTAATGAATTCTATTTCCTCCACTGACAGCAATCCGAGCTGAGCACAGGTGGCAGTGATGCAATTGGCGTTTGATTCATCCTGCCCACAGTTCTGCACCTGTGCCATTGCCAGCAGGAGTGAGGCCATGGAACATAACACTTTGCTCATCCACATCCCCAGGGATGAGAAAGCGTACACATCAAGGAAAACAACTCATAATGCAAATTATTTATCTTAACAATAAATATGTATAGTTTAGATAAACCGTTTCCTAACACACCGTATCCTATTATAAGGTTTAAACAATATCATGTAAAATCTGTAGAGTGTTTAAAAGGATAGGAAGGATAAAATCCTTCAGGCTGTGAAACTTCTCTCTCTGGCCATCAAGCAAGATAACCAGTGGCTTGAAGGCCAGAGCAGATGGAATATCATAGCTTCTCTGGGTGCTTCTCAGGATTTAACCAGAGGCCTTAACCCCTCCTGGACTCACTAATCTGTTCCATTTTCTTTGGAACTGTACTTAAGAAGACGCTTCCTCCTTGACTACGTCTAGCCTGCTGTATCTCCAATAGTACAACTAACCTCCTATCTCAGCCATAGTACAACTAACCTCCTATCGCAGCTAAAATAGAGTCCTGAGGGAAGCATTCTTAAGAATGCCAGCTTCCATTGGCTCTCCGTGCCAGTTAGGCCTGCCCACATTTCACCTACCGAGTCAATCGCAAAGTCTCTCACAAAGCCAGAAAAGACTGTGCCTGCCAGCATGGCTTAACCTTCCCTTTCCTATGTTCTGTTTTCTTCCCCTTAAGCCCAGTCATAGCAGTTAAGACGAGGGACACAAACCTACTTAAGGATTTAACTTTAAGTAAGCCAGAAATTCAAAAGAAGCTGTGTCATTCCAGTCAGGAGACAAAAACCAAACCAATAATTTGAACAGGGAAAATATGAAAAAAAATTGTTATCTAGTAAAATATGACTACTAAAGAACTGTACAGAATACTGGAATAGCAAATGTAGGGAGTAGTTTTTTCCTCTAGGGATGTGGGAGATTATCCAAAACTGAGATTTTTCTTCCCTGGTAGAAAGTGTGAATGTAGCCTGGTGGATGGCAGAGTGGCAGAGAACACTGAGGTGCCATAGACAAGAGCTAGTTCACAGTCAAGAACTAGTTCAGGGTGGTGAGCAAAAATCCACCCACTAGGGCAGGTAAACACCAATGAATATATTCCACCTCAAGAAGTTAGAACAAAGATAGTAATTAAAGCTAAAGAAATCAAATGGAAGGAAAGAAAGATAAGAACAGTAGATAATGAAATAAAAAAATATTTAGGGAAGAGGTGCATTTAAAAAATTGAAATTTAATCATCAAAGAAACACAAAATAGTATTAATACATTTTTTACCTTCTAAGTTATAAAAAAAGATAATGAACAGTGTTGGTGAATGTATAGTGAAGGTGATATTTAATTCAATTGTTATTGTTGAAAACTGGTTAAACTATTTAAAAATCAATTTGAATCCAGAACCATCATAATGTTTCCACCTTGACTGTTAGTTATTCTACTTTTGTGGCACTGATCTAAAACATTATAAAGGAAATCAAATTATGGAAGCAACGTGGGATGATTTTTACTATGTTATCATGACTTTACTTAGAAAACCGAAAAAAGTCTAAGGTGATTTTAATGTAATGCTCCAGAAATATTATGCAGCCATTTTGGATTATATGAATAAAGACCAGTGAGCGCATTGAAAATGTGATACAGTATTGTGTAAAAAATGATGAAAATGGATTGCATATATTGTGAATATATCTATGTGAGTACAATTTTTAATAAGACATTAGAAAGAAATAAACCAAATTTGTCACTGTATTTATGATAGGATGATAGGGCATTGGGTGTTGACTGTTCTCTATAAAATTTTCCACGTTATTTTTATATTACTTTTATAATTAAAAAAATTACCAAAAAGTAGTATTTCTGAGTTTATTTCTAGGGTTTCTGTATAACAAACTGCACATTGTGCACATTAAATGAGACGTGCACATTAGGCAAATCACCCTCCCTCCTCCCTTTCCTCCCCTCCCCCCCCCAACAAGGAAAATATACTTACGTTTTCTTTTGTGTGAGGGTGGTGGTGTTTATATATTGGTTTCACATTAGTATTGAGTACATTGGATACTTGCTTTTCCATTCTTGTGACTTCAGTAAGAAGAATATTCATCAACACTGGATCTTTCCTACAGGGAATGCTGAAAGGAGTTCTGTGTGAAAGAGAGGACATTAATGAACCATAAGTAATAATACGAAGGTATAAAACTCACTGGAAATGGTATGTACACAAATACAGAATATTCTATTGCTGTAATTGTGGTGTATAGACCACTTATATCATGAGGAAGTAGACTAAAAGACAAACCTATTAAAAATAATAACTCTAACAACTTCTTGAGAGTTTAAAAGGGTATAAATGGAAATGACAAAAAATGTATTTTAATTTCTTTTTGTGTGTATATGTTGTAGGGTTTTTGATTTGAGGTTATGAACAAAATAGCACACCAAATTCAACAGACTATTAAAAGAATTATACAACATGACCAAGTAAGACTTATTCCCACCATGGGCTAGTGATTCCTCATGCAAAATGGATCAGTGTAATAAACTACATTAACAAAATGAAAGCAAAACTCATGTAGTTATCTGAAATGATGCAGAGAAAGCATTCGACAAGGTTCAACACCCTTTATTGATAAAATACTCAAAAAAACTAGGAAAAGAAGGAAACTACTTCAACTTAATAAAAGCCATATATGAAAAATTCACAGCTAACATCATAATGTCAAAAAACTGAAGCTTTCCCTCTAAGATAAGGAATAAACCAAAGATACTTTCACCACTTCTATTTAACAAACATACTACTGTAAGTTCTATCCCAAGCAACTAGACAAAAAATAAATAAAATGAAAGGCATCTAATTAGACAGGAAGAAATAGAATTATAATATCTATGTTTACAGAGAATATGATCTTATGTATGGAAAACTCTGAAGTTTCCATAAAAAGCCTGATAGAATTTATAAGTTAATTTTGTAAAGTGGCAGGATACATAGTCAGTGCAAAAACTCAGCTATATTTCTATATGCTAATGATAAACAATCCAAAAAAATTTCCATTTATAATAAAGTCAAAAAGAATAAAATACTTAGGAATTAATTTAACCAAGAAGAAAAAGTCTTGTATAATGTCAACTACAAAATATTGCTGAAAGAAATTAAGTAAAATGCAAATAAATGGAGACACTTTCATATTTATGGATTGGGAGACTTGATATTATTAAATTGTCACTACTACCCAAAGTGATCTACAAATTTAATGCCATCCTTATTAAAACCCAGTGAAATTTTTTTGCAAAAATAGAAAAACTCATTCTAAAATTCAGATGGAAATGAAGGCACCACAAGTCGACAAACCAATCTTGAAAAAGAAAAACAAAGCTGGAGGACTTATACTTCCTGACTTCACATCTTATTGCTAAGCTACAGTAATTAAAACAGTGTGAGACTGGCATACAGACAGACATATAGATCAATAGAATAGATTAGATAGTCCAGAAATAAACCTTCACACAAATGGTCAAATGATTTTTGACAAGGGTGCCAAGACAATTGAATGGAAAAAAGAACAATGTTTTCAATAAGTGATGATGGGAAAACTGGATATTCACTTGCAAAAGGATGAAGTTGGACTGTTAGCTAACATCATATATGAAAATTACCCCCAAATGAATCAAAGACCTAAATATAATACCTAAATTCACTAAACTCTTAGAAGAAAATACAGGGCAAAAGCTCCATAATATTAAATTTGGCAGTGATTTGATGGATATGACATGAAAGGCATAGGCAACAAAAGAAGGCTCTGACTTCACCATTATATAGTTTACACATGTAACAAAAACTATTGAAAAATAAAGCTGTTGAAAAATAACAAAAAAAAAACCTCCAAGAAACAGACACACTGGACTTCATGAAAATTTTTAAAAAAGTACATTAAAAGACAGTATCAACAACATATTAAGGCAACCCATAGAACAGGAGAAAATATTTTAAAATCCAATGTCTGATAAAGGAGTTATATCTAAAACATTCAAATAACCCTTAAAACACAACAACAAAACCTCTAAAAAACTCAGTTCCAAAATGGGCAAAGGATTTGAATAGACTTTTCTCCAAAGAAGTTATGTAAATATCCATGAAAAGATGCTCAACCTCACTAATTAGGAAATGCAAATCAAAACTATAATGAAAAAAACATGTCATTCATATCCATTAGGATGGCTATTATCCAAACCCAGAAAATAATGGGTGTTGGCCAGGATGAGGAGGTATTGGAACCATTTTGTGTTGGTGGGAATGTAAAATGGTATAGCCACTGTGAAAAACAGTTTGGTAGTTCCTCAAAAAAATTAAAACTGGTATCATATGATCCCTCAGTTTACTTCTGGGTATATAACCAAATGAATTGACAACAGAGTCTTGAGGAGATTTTGTGTACCCATGTTTATAGCAGCAGTATTCACAGTAGCTAAAACATGAAAGCAACCCAGGTGTGTTTTGCCGGAAGAAGTGGTAAGCAACATACATACAATGGAATGTTATTCAGCCTTAAAAAGGAAGGAATTCTGACATAAGTTAAAACATGGGTGACCCTAAATGACATTATGTCAAGTGAAATAAGCCAGTCACAAAAAGAAAATACTGTATGATTCACTTATATGAGGTGCTTAAAGGAGTAAAAATCATTAGATAGATAGGAGAATGGTGGTTTCCAGGGGCTAGAGAGAAGAAATGGGGAGTTTTGGTTTAATGGGTATAGGGTTTCGGTCTTATAAGATAAAAGTGTTAATTGAGGTGGATGGTGGAAATGTTGGTATGATATTATGACTATTTAGTATCACCAAACTGTATACTTCAAAACTGTCAAGGTGGTAAGATTTTGTGTATTTTGCCACAGAATGGGAAAAATATATCAAGAATAGTAAGCACTTATAGAAGTATGATAGCAGAGAAGAGAATTCTACAAGAAATCCCTTAGGCAAAGGAACTTTGAAACTTTGAACCATTTTCAATCTTTAGGACCAACATGATGTGATAGTAATAGTTTGGAACAATAGTTTTTTCAAATCAAAGATGTATCTTAGTATTTCCAAGTTTGACTTGAAGAGGAAAATATACTTTTCCCTTTTTTGTTGTTTCTATGAAGAAACCAAAAATAATGAAATGTATTCTAGGTGGCGCCTGTGGCTCAGTGAGTGGGGTACTGGCCCCATATACCAAGGGTGGCAGGTTCGAACCCGGCCCCCGCCAAACTGCAACAAAAAATAGCCAGGTGTTGTGGTAGGCACTTGTAGTCCCAGCTACTTGGGAGGCTGAGGCAAGAGAATCGCCTCAGCCTAGGAGCTGGAGGTTACTGTGAGCTGTGATGCCACAGCACTCTACCGAGGGTGACAAAAAAAAAAATGAAGAAATGTATTCTAAAACTATTGTGAGATTTAAGCTACTTTTGCCTGGGCATCTTCTACTTAGACCTCTGTTAAAGGACTGATAGGTATTACACGGTTAGGATAATTGCAGCATTTTATCAAGTTGGCAGATGCTCAGTTACCATTTTTGTCCCCATTAGGCAACAATAGATACAGAATAAAAGGACACCTGTTGGTGTCCTTACAGCTGTGTTTGAATTGGAAGGCCCCAGCACTCATCATTCCAGATGGTGCGTGACCCAGAGGAGCTCTGACATTTTTCATGATGATAGTTGCATATAAATACTTGGATCAGCCTGGCGACTCCTTCTGCCCATTCCAGTGTTTCTGTTTAGGTAATCCTTTCTCCTGCTGTATTTGTAAGCACCAGAGATTATTTATAAAGTTGGAGCATAAGAATTAAAATCAGGAATAACCAGTCACACCAGTATTATTTCTGCAGTTGTGGTGCAAGAAGCAAATGTTTTTAAACTTAAACATGTATTATTTCAGCTTTAGTGCATACAGCTGCAAAACATGCTAAGTGGCTTATTCGGGCCAGTAATTAATTATCCAATGACCCAGTTATGAAAAATTTATTCATGAGGAAATGCTAAGAACCTTTGCCTTTGTGAAGGTTGGTCTGTTGTTCAATTTTACAGAGATTCATATACCCACATAGTGAAGATAATAAAGTGCAGAATTATTCCATTTCATTGTTATCAGACTTTATTGCATGAAATGTAACTATAATAAAATAAGATGTTATACCGGGCGCAGTGGCTCGTGCCTGTAATCCTCGCACTCTGGGAGGCCAAGGTGGGTGGATTGCTTGAGCTCAGGAGTTTGAGACCAGCCTAAGCAAGAGGAAGACCTCACCTCTACTAAAAATAGAAAAACTAGCCAGGTGTTATGGTGGGCACCTGTAGTCCCAGCTACTTGGGAAACTGAAGCAAGAGAATTGCTTAAGCCCATGAGTTTGAGGATGTTGTGAGCTGTGATGCCACGGCACTCTACCCATGGAGACAGAGTGAGACTCCAGTCTCAAAAAAAAAAAAAAAAGTTTAAACATGTTCTATATGTTAGATATCCAAATAAGTTTATTGTTATAGATTTCATCCTATTAAAAGGTACTTATTACATTGATGTCATTATTGCTCAAGTATTTTTGAAAATTATTTTCTAAAATTGCATATCAGAGAACTAGTGAATGGATATGCTGATATTCTTATTAAACTTAAGTACAATCTTTCTATCTTTTAGAAGCAAAAACAAAGTTACCTGAAACAATTTTATATTTTATTTATTTATTTATTTATTTTATTAAATCATAGCTGTGTACATTAGTGCAATCACGGGGTACAGTGTGATGGATTCACATATAATCTGAAATATTTTCATCCAACTATTTGACATAAACATCTGTGTTCTGCATTTAGTAGGTTTCACCTCTCCCTTCCAAGATGCACCATGAGTGTGATCCCACCATCTACTCTCTCTCCGTCCACAATTTTATATTTTAAAGATAACAAATATAAATTGAAAATAGTTAAATAATATTTAGTTAGTAGTATCTATTTTGAGCTAATTTCTAGGCATATCTTTGTAAATTAGCAAGAGGTTTAACTTGTTGCTATTTTATTTTATTTTATTTTATTTTATTTTTTGAGATGGAGCCTCAAGCTGTCACCCTGGATAGAGTGCTGTGACATCATAGCTCACAGCAACCTCTAATTCCTGGGCTCAAGCAAGTCTCCTGCCTCCGCCTCCCAAGTAGCTGGGGCTACAGGCGCCCGCCACAACGCCCGGCCATTTTTTGGTTGCAGCCGTCATTGTTGTTTGGCAGGCCCAGGCTGGATTTGAACCTGCCAGCTCAGGTGTACATGGCTGGCACCTTAGCTGCTTGAGCCACAGGCGCCGAGCCAATTGTTGCTATTTAAAAAAAAAAGCTTTTTGTTATTCTCAACAATTTGAGAATACAGGTGCATTCTGACTTAGGATGAAACTAGCAATCTAATATATGTATTAATGAAATTTTTGTTGGCTAATATATAATTACCTTTGTATTAGTATATACACAGAATTTTCTAAATCAGTTAATTTTAAGAAGAATTCACTCATAGTCTTCCTGATATCATAAAATTTTCCCATAAGTCTCTCTTTTTGTAATCAGTACCAAGTGAGCTCAGCCCCTGCCCAAATGATCAAATACAGGGATCACAGGCTAGATGATGCAAATTGTCCTGGTTATATATTCTTGTCTTGGTTTGAAAATTATCCCATATAGTAATTATTTACTATGCATCTACATGTGAAATATGTATCTATATCTTTCTCTAGTTCTGGGCACATGCAGAAGTTGCAAAATAGTGGTCTGTAGGTTAATTAGCTTCTGTTTGTTCTGCAGAGTATTGGTTTACCCAGTGTTTTAAGTTTGAATTACTGAAAAATCTGATTTTAAAATCCAGGTTTTCGGTTTCTCTTGAATAGTTAAGTCTTGCGGTTACTATCCTAATCTGTGTGCCACAAATCGGGTAGAACTGAAGGGAGGCTGCTTCTATGCTATCGGCTCAGTGCCCTGCTGTTTGCCATAGTCCTCACCACTTCCAATTGGTTACTGGTGATAGGTCTAGGGTCACTTGTCATTTAATATATAATACCAGGCCTGAGTTTGAAACCCTTGATGGGAGACCCCCTAAAGATTTTGGTTTTAACGTGAAGGTCAATGGGGATGGTTTTAAGTAAGAGAGTGATATGGTATGGAGTCATGGAAATGTGACTCGCTTATCTGGAGAAGATTATTCAGCTCCTGTAAGGATAATGTGTTTGTTTGCACACAATTGCACCTTCTAAGCTAGATGTAATGGTTATTTGCTGTCTGACAGTTCTATGATTTCCCCCCCTTCACTTTTTGGCCAGAAAAGAGTCACACTGTCTCTGATTTCCCTTAATCAGCCTATTTTGTATTTGTCTACTGAGTGTGATTTTCCTGACTCCTGGAGCTGCACCACATTGTGGAAACTGTTCTGTTGGACTCCTATGGATGTATAAACATCAGATTTTAATACAGGGAGCCCCTCAGACTGCCAACATGTATGAATTGAATGATGATACTATTCCCAACATCTTCCTCGCTGTTCTCCAGCATGGCCAAGCATCCTAGCTTTTTAGACTCAGCCATTAAACATTGATTGAGGTGATATAAATAAAATTAATATGACAGAATGACATTCTTTTTCTAAAAGGAAATGATGCAAACGCCCTTAATTAGATTCAATTCCATGTGCCTAGAGAGTAAACTTCTCTTCTATAATACTAAAATGCTAATGTCTTACATTGATGAAGAGTTTTTGATCCTAGACTTTTCCCACATGGTTTATAAGCCAGGATGTCACAGTCAAAACAAAGCAAAGATGATTTGCATCACAAATACAATGTAACAACTGCCTAATGGTATATAACAGAACAGTTGACCAGGAACTATAAAAAGTAGTTAAAAACACTATCAGTATTTATCTAGAATAGAAAGTATTACTTTATATATGAACTTACATTTTAAGAAAAGTAAGTTCTTGGCTGGGCGTGGTGGCTCATACCTATAATTCCAGCACTCTGGGAAGCTGAGTCGTGTGGATTACCTAAGCTCACGAGTTTGAGACCAGCTTGAGCAAGAGCGAGACCCCGTCTCTAAAATTAGCGGGGCTTTGTGGTGGGTGCCTGTGGTCCCAGTTACTTGGGAGGTGGAGCTAGGAGAATTGCTTGAGCCCAGGAGTCTGAGGTTGCTGTGAGCTGTGACACCACAGCTCTCTACTGAGGGCGACAAAATAAGACTCTGTCTCAAAAAAAAAAGAAAAAAAGAAGAAAGAGAAAAATAAGTTCTAGAGAGTAAGAACTAGATGTTTTAAGCTCTGAGGACAGAGCAAAGAGGAGTCTTCCAATGTGTCAGGATGTTATTAGAGTTGTTCTTCAAAGGTGATTGGAGAGTTTATCTCAATGTATTTAAAGAATGGGTATGGGGGAGGCGAGGATTAAGATACATCTAATCCCTCAACATGCCAGTCCTTACAATCATACTGTGAGGTATATAAAATTAGGGACACCTCAGAGATGATAAAACCAATCAGAGAAGACAAGGAATCTACCCAAGACGACACAGTTACTGGGGAAACTAGAATTCAGATGAGGTCTGTTTGATTTCAAGCTCATATTTTTTCCTACTCTGCCATACTACTTTTCATAGCAACTGTTGACATCTCTTGTGCTCAAAAATAGACACTATGTCTTCTATGTAACAGATCTTTTACCTGCCCTATCAGAAATTTACATTTCCTAGAAGCATATGGTGGACCTGGTCCTCTCACACCTCCGTCTGCTGTCTTAACTCAGAGTGACTTGTGACTCCCCCCCATAATATCATACATATGGTTTCTGGCTTTTCCTTTCTGCAGGATAAGTTCTTTTCCTTACCACGGACATTTTTTCTAAGCTGTTCAAATGTTTGTCAATATGGCTGTTGACTTGCATTTGTGACTTACAGTTCCAACATTGTTGTTATTCTGGTGAGCTTTGGGATCCTACCATAAACAGTTTCCTGCCTTCATATCGAGAGGTACAGAGGTTTTTGGTAACACAGTTATCGCCCATGAGCAATATTAAATTAACCAGTATCCTCTTTTGCCTTCCCACCCTCTCCCAGAATGTCTGTTCTAAAATAATTCCCTTTTATGCTTTATAAGGCAACAAATAAGCATATTGTCCTTTTCTTGCCATTTCTTCTTCCTCCTATTTTGATAGTTGTATTATGTTTCCATCGCCAGAGTGTATAATGATTACGTGCTGTCCCGTCAATTTTATCCCCATGAGAAGGAGAATGTTAAAAAAAATCCAGCATCTTTTCATATTGAATTGAATGCTCTCTGTTTCTGTTACTCACGTTTAAGTGAGGAAAGTGTATCTGTACTCTTGTAAGGAAGTTCCCAAGGGTTGGACCCCGATAGTTTCCCAAGCTTCAGAGCTCTTGGGCTGCCTTGTCTCTTGATACTTCGAAGTACTACAAAACACAGACTCTGTGTAACGGTTTTTCCAGTTATTTCTGAAAATTGCCTCCATTGGCTTCTCCTGCCACTGTCCCCTGAATCCGGATTTACTATTTGGTTCTTTTCTTTCTTTTCTTTTGTAACCTGGGAGTTCTGCCTGGGCTTTGTCCTCAGCGTGGAGCTCTTTACTTCCGCAGAGGGCCTGTGGGCCTGGGCGGTCCAGCAACTGAGGCCTCCCTGCAGCCTGCCTGCGCTCGCCTCAGGGGAGGGGCTGAGAAACACTTCTGTTTCAACTGCTTATGTCAGATTGGTCCACGGAGCCCTCTGTTTCTAGGAAAAACTCCTCTTTTTCACGGTGATGACACGATAGCAATTTTGGAGTTCCCTGGTTCCTAGGATCATCAGAAACTTTTGTCTTTTCTCCTTTTCTTCAGAGGTTCTGTCGCCATATTCTCATTGCATCAAACTTGTGTTCTGCATTTGTGGGGATTCATTTTTCACCTTGTTTGTCAAAAACATTGTCCTTGAATTAACTTTTAAATTCTTTTCATATGCTTCCCTCTTTGTTCTTTCTGTTTTTGAGAAGAGCTAAGGGAGATTAAAAATCTATGCTGTCTCCACTAACATCTTGCCAAAGGATGACCACCTCTTAACTTGTCTCCCTCCTTCTGCCCTCAGCCCCACCATCTATTCTCAGCCCAGAATGAGTCTGTTCAAACTAAGTTAGCTGGGGCGGTGCCTGTGGCTCAAAGGAGTAGGGCATTGGCCCCATATGCCGGAGGTGGTGGGTTCAAACCCAGCCCCGGCCAAAAACTGAAAAAAAGAAAAAAAAAGAAACTAAGTTAGATCACGTTTGTTGAAAACTCTTCAACGGCCTCCAATCTATTTCTAAGAAAAGCCAAGATCCTTATCAGGCTCAATAAGACCTCCGTGACCTGGTCTCTCATTACCTCCCTTGCCTCTTGTTCTACTACTCTCCACAACCGCCCCCCCCCCCCACTCTGCCTCTTTGTTCTTTAAAAAATAATCTGACATTTTCACACTTGGGGACTTTGCATTTGCTATTCCCTCTGTCTTGAATGATCTTCCCTAAAATAGATACTCGGTCCACTCCCTCCCTTGCTTTTGGTCTTTTCTCAAATGTCACCTTTTCTGTGAAGCCTTCTGTGCCCATCTTATCTGAAATGGTAAACTCCATGACATTTACTGGGCCTTCTTTGCTTACTTTTTCCTTACTTTTTCCTCCTTACTTGTCACTCTCTAACTTACTGTATGTTTTGCATATTATTTTGTTCATTGCCTGTCACCCCACTGGTCAGGGGTTGATGTCTGTCTGGTTTATTGCTGTATTTCTAGCCCTAAGAAAAACAATTCTTGACACATAGTAGGTATACAATAAACATTAGTTAAAGGCACTAATAAGGAGGGGAAATTGGGAAATTGTGCTATAAAAATTCAGAACAAGGAGTAGCTGTATCTGGCTAGGCATAGGAGATGGGGCTAAGATAAGAGCTTACTTTGAACTAGTTCTTGAAGATGAGCAGGATTTAAACAGGTTTTGTCTGCTGCTGTAATTTCCCAGAGGCCTGCTTTTATTTCAGACAGGGTTGTGACAAGTTGAAGAGAGAAATGACAGGGTGGTAAGGCAGATGAAGTTGTTGAAGTGATGCTAGGTTTGAGTGTTAATGATTTGGAAGGTGATGGGGTCTACATGTGTTGAAGGGAGATGCTAAGTTTGGATTGGGCTTTGAACCTTTCAGGGTTCTTGGTTGCCAGAAACATAAACCAGCTCAGGCCATCACAAGAAAAAAGGTTATTTACTTGAGGGATTGGGGCTCGTAGAAGTGATGGGAGGTTTGTAGAATCAAGAGCTAGCCAACAGAAACGACAGCAAAGGTCACATAGCGGGAATGACTTGCTACCACTCCCCCCTGAACTGAGTTTTAACCCTCAGTGTTTCTCAGTATATTCGTCCATTTTCCTGTTAGTGGAAATTTTAGTTGTTTCCAGATTTTTGCTGTTACGAACAGTGTTGTTACGAGCACCTCTCTATACGTTTTCTGGTACAGATGCACAAAGTTCTCTATGGGGTTAAGTTGCTAGGCCATAAGGTATGTCCATATTCAACCCTATAAGATGAAGTTGAACTGCTTCCCAAAGTGATTATCCCAATTTACACCTCCGCAAGATTGTATAAATGTTCCTTTGCTTTCTGTTCTCACTCACACTTCTATTTTTAAAAAAGTTTAGTTTAAAATTTGCATATGGTAAAATTCACTCTTATAAATTACGACAGTGGTATGGGTTTCAACAAATGCATACATCCCTGTATCTGCTACTGCAATCAGGATGCAGAACAGTTCCAGCACTCTGAACTCTTCTCTCGAGGCCCCTTTGTATTCCATCTTTTCCCCATCCCCAGGCTCTGGCAATGATCTGTTCTGAAGCCCTGTCATTTTGCATTTTCCAGAGTGTCATATAAATGGAATCATACAGTAGGAAGCCCTACTCATGTGGTCTCTTTGACTCAAAAAAAGTGCATTCAAGATTCATCTATTTGTTGCATACATTAGTAGTTCATTCGTTCTTTATGGCTATTGTTTCATTGTAGAGATGTGCCACGGTTTGTTTACCCATTCCCTGGGGGAAGGTCATTTGAGTTGTTTCTACCTTGATAGTTATAAATAAAGCTGGTATTAATATTTGTGTACAGGCACAAATTTTTATTTCTGTAGGTAAATATCTAAAAGTGGAATTGCTGAGTCATATGACAATTATGTTTAACTTTGTAAGAAACTACCAATCTGTTCTCCAGAGCAGATGTGTGCCACTCATATATACAATAATGAGAGTTTTGGTTGCTTCGTCTTTGTCTACACTTGGCATTGTCATTTTAAGAAATAATTTCAATAGGCAGGTAGTGGTATTTCATTGTAGTTTTAATTTGCATCTCCCTGATGACAAATAATGTTGAGTAACTTTATATGCTTACTTGTCATTCCTAATTCTTCTTGGGCAAAGAGTTCTTAGAATTCTTAGATATGACTATAAAAGAAAAAAATGGTAAATTAGACTTTATGAAAATGAATTAGTAAATGTTTAAGTAGATATGAGAGGTATATAATAGAATAGGTAAATCTAGATTCTAGTATCTTCATTGATTAAATATTTTAGTGGCACCAAGTGTCTCCAGAAGGAAGCTAGATTTTCTTGGAGAATAGCAACCCATCAGAAACCGAGGAAGCAATTAAGGAAAAGGAATGTTAGGGAGACCTGAAGGGTGCAACAGGATGAAGGACAGGAAAGTGTGACCAGGGAAAGTAGTCACCTAGCTGGCTACATCAGGGAGCCAGACTTGCAAGTGATGCCAATGCCTGTGAAATGGGAGTGAGTGCTGGGGAGTAAAGATGAAGATGTTTAAGGCTTGGAGTTCTAGGGCATTAAGGTCAGAGGGTAGAATGGTTAAATAATATATAGAGGAAAGAAACCAAGACATGAGCAGAGAATGAAGAGGGCATATTGCACAGCAGATGTTGACCCACTGAAGAAGGCGGGTTAGTGTTCCTGCCACACGTGAAAGGGAACCACAGATATCCAGGCTGCATTCCCCACTTACCCCATTCCTGTCATCTTCCTCAAACATTCCTTTTTGTGTTTACACATATATTTTCCCAGACTCAGTAACACTCAAAGCAACAACCCTAGGAAGCATTGATAATGTTTTTCATGCTTGGCAGTATTCTATAGGATGGAAATTTAAACCTCTCCTAAGACCGACTCCAGGCAGCATATGAAAAAATTGAATATTAAATTCCAGCTCAGAGAACATAGTTGTTACCTTATAATCAGACATCTGCCGTACCAGAGAAGCTTGACGTCATTTTGCTGCCCGCCATGTTGCCTTCGGCTGTCCTGTTTCCTGTTTTTCTTAAGAGCTGGCTACATGATCATGTAAATCATGGTCCTCAGACATCACCTAAAGGAATCAACTGGAAGATGCATTTAAAGATGTGTATTTGGTAAAATGTTTTGGTAATTTTTTTCATTTTGTGCTTTGTCATCTGAAGTAACATGTCAGAATCCATCAGTAAAGGGGTTTGGACTTTATTAGGGTATTACTTATAAACACAAGAAGTTTTATTTAGGAACAAGAAGCTTATCTTGCGTGGTCGTGTTGGGTACTCATTTTTATTAAAGAGAGATGACATCTTTCACATACGTTTCTCTATGGTTTGTATGGATCTGTGTCAGATGAGGTGAAGGGATATAATACATCATCCTTGGAGGATTACAGTCTAGTTGGGGAGAAAGAATAGATGCCCATGGCAGCAAGAATTAGTACCATATGTTTTAGACATTAATTATAAACTGTCATATCAGTTTTAATCGTTTTGTGGGTTTTAGGGGCAGTGTATGAACTGGAGAATCCCTGAAGTGTTTTTGAAAGTTTTGTCGTAGAACTTTGGTAGGAATAACTTGGAACAATGGAGAAGTTCTTAGGCTAGAAGAACAAAAAAGAAATACAAAGGGGTAAGTACGGGTGTTTATAGAGGAAGCAAATGGGGAAGTAACAACAGAAGGGTAGAAGCGGGTAGGAGACAGGATTTGAGGTAAAGAGTTTAAATGCAAGTTCAGTGGGAAAGGGAAAATTGAATTGAAGACATTTTTTGTTCAGGATTTTAGAGAAACGTGATTTGTGTTGAGGAAGTGCAATTACAAGCTCATACTTTCTTCATGGCTAAGTCACAAGTGTATCTTCAGTCTAAGCTCTGGATTCCCCTTTTTTTCTGAATGGTCTTTATGTTTGAGTGTACATTGACTTAGCATCCAGTGATTTAAATTATGTTCACCTCCCTTAATAAAATTAAGGTTTATATCTTTTCTATTAAATACAGTGGCCTACTGTTTGTTGCAAGGTCATTGGCATTTTAAAACTTGGTATAGTTTTGTGTCCTGTGTTTCCATATTGTCATGAAATGTCCTTGAAAACCATTATTTAATAACTATCCGGAATTTCATGATATAGAGATATAGTAAATATATTTAGTGATGCTCTATTATTAAATACTTGGATTTTCCTGTTATTTCTGATAATGGAATGACACTGCAGTGAAGATGTTTGTACGTAAATATTTGTTTACATTTCTGAGATATTATGTGGATGGTAAATTACTAGAAATATAATTATTATATTAAAGGTAGTAAGTTGTTTGAGCATTCATGAGACATATTGTCAAATTGCTTTCCAGAAAAGATTTACCATGCTAGTACCTCACTTCTCAATGGCCTGTGGCTTGTGGCTTCTCTGGAAGTTCCAGTCATTGATTGCTTTATTTATTAATACATTAAATATTTATTGAGCTCTATGTTGGAAAACCCACACTAGGTGGTTCTATATTATCATATTCTACATTATAACACAGATTCTTTATTGGGTTTTCCTTTTTAACTCTGCCATTTTCTCTCTTCTACTCACAATATTCATAGCCCAGAATTGACCCTCAAGTAGGTGCCCACTATATGCTTGTCCAGTCATTGAAAGTGAACAATGTTCACATTTTGAATTTTCTGTGCCTTACCAGACCGAGAACACATTGGTTTCCTTTTTGTATTATTTTCTTAGCTCTAACCCAGATTCATCTCATTCTTTGTTGTCTTTTGGTGGTTGTTCATTCTGTTATTGTCAAAGATCATAATTTCTTCTTCTTTTATCTCTCTGAGGATATTAATGACATTTTTGGGGATGTCTTTCTTTTTTGTCCATCATACTTTCTGTTTCTCCCACCGGCTTTTTTCCAATTGCTTTTGATTTCTGTCTGTAATATTAAAGACTTTCTGTAACTACCTGGTTTTTCTTGTCTAATTACATTCAAGAATGGGTATACATAATAGTAACAGTTAACAACTATAAGAGGCTTACCCTATGCCAAATTCTCTTCTAAGTACTTTATATTTAATTCTCATAATAACCCCATAAAATAGGTTATCTCATTATTCCTATTTTGTAGAGGACGTATGATAGGTTAGTAACTTGCCAGAGGCCTCATGTCCAGTAAACGATAGACCTGGGATTGTACCTGATAGAGTTCATGTCCATAGTCTGTGCATATTACTACCAAGTTGTAGTGTCTGTTGGCAAACTTTATGCAGAGTGGTTGCAGGACAAGCTGGTACTTGATGTCTTTTATTTTGGTTTGATTATACTCCCCTGTGCAGGTCCTGCCTAGCAGCCAGGGTTCTGGAATCTGATGAGAAAGAAAGGCTGAGGGTCTCAATGTTCCGTGCGTAAATTTTCCTGAATGGAATACCTGCATTCAGTTGGCGGTGTAGAGGCCTACAGGTTTCCCAACACTAGAGAACAAATCTCTAATCTTTTGAAGGGGTGGAGGAGGGCTAGTGGACTGAATGAGCTGAGTACAGGACGATATCTGGGATTGTAACTCCTTTTTTTTTTTTTTGATAAAAAAGCTTTATTGAGATATAAGCCCCCCATTTCAAGTATAAAATTCAGTGGTTTTTAGTATATTTAGAGTTGTAGAAACATCACCAAAGTCAAGTTTAGAACATTTTTGTCCCCCTGAAGCAAAATTTTGCACTCATTAGAAGTCACTCTCCATTCTCTTCTCTGCCTATCCCCCAGCCATAGACAACCACAAATCTATTTGGTCTGTATAGATTTGCCTATCCTGAGCATTTCATTTAATTGGAACCATATAATATGTGATTTTTTTTTTCCTGACTGGTTTCATTCACTTGGGGTAATGTTTTCAAGGTTTATCTTTGTGCCATGTATCAATTCTTCATTCTGTTTTTTTATGGCTGAATAATCCATTGTATGGATGTACCACATGTTGTTTATCCATTATTAGTTGATAGACATTTGGATTATTTCTACTTTTTGGCTATTATGAATAATCCTGCTATGAACATTCATGTATAAGTTTTTGTGTAGACATAATGTTTTCAATGTTCTTGAGAGTGATGTTACTGGGTCATATGGTAACTCTGGGTTTAGTCATTTGAGAAACTGCCAGATTGTTTCTCAAAGTAGGTGCACCATTTTACATTTACAGTGGATGAGGGTTCCAATTTCAAACTACTTCTTAAGTAGACTTTCAAGCAATGTTTAAGCCCTGCCTTCCCTGTTGCTACCTGAGGTGTGTGGGGATCTGGGGTATGTTTCAGATTTTCTCACTCTTGGCTTAGCATGCAGCTGTATCTCTTTCTACTTAGCCACCATTTAATGCGGGGGCCCTCTTTCCCATCCTCTTTTTCCTTGCCGATGTACATGTTTCTCTTGTTTATCTATTTGATCTCATTTCAATGAGGTTTTAGGATACAGTGGAGCTAACTACACATCTTCAACCTGCCAGTTTAAACTTGAAACTTCTGTGGTTTCTTTTCTTTCTTTTAATTTCATATAATTTTTTTAATACATCTTATTAAAAACAACAGAATATAATGTCATTTTATGAGGGGGTCTTTATCGATCCATCTTTCCCCATTTTATGTTTCCACATCTATTTATCTTTTCCTCTCTAATCTATATGTATACATCTATCATTTCTTCTTTCCATCTCTACAGGCACAGAGAGAAATTTGAAATATTTTTCACCTAATATTAACCATGCTTATTTCTGGATGATAGGGTTTGTAATAATACTTTGTTTTCTAACACTTTTCTGTATTAGAAAAGTATTGTAAAATTTCTTATATTTTATTAAAATGATAAAATCACTATGTAAACCCCCCCATTTGATATCATGAAAGTTAAAGGACTAGAATGCCTCAAAGCGATTAATAATTGCATCAAATATAGCAGGGAAGTTGAAGAGAACAATGATTGAAAGGGGACCATTATTCCAATTGTAGGGTCTGCATAGTTGTTTTCATTGGGCGACTTTAATTTGATCTCAGAGGGCATCAAATATATGGTCTACGTGTACCATGTCATGCTTAAAAAAATAAATAATGAGATACTTACTGATGTCTCTACAGGCTCATGTGCCACTCTCTCTGAAGTTAATGAAAGCTGTATTTATAAAAATAAAGGTATAATTTGGCCTAATTTTAAAATAGCGTAAAAATCACAAGAGAAATTTCTCATTTAAAAATCTTTGTATTGTCAGTATGACTAACATCAATATGAACACTCATATTTTAAACATACTATTTCAATGGATAAATATAATTTGGGAGGAGAAATCCAATACTATCCACTCAGGAAACTTTCTAAGTCCCAGGGGCAAAGTGAACTAGAGCCCAATTGGAGAAGAAAATAAATAAGTACAGGGACATTTTGTTAAGCATAAACTTCATCCTTTAGATTTGTCTAGCATATTAGATCATACCCCTTGGTTCTGAGTCCTGGGCTCAGGAAAGCAAAATACCCTGGTTCCCTCCCAGAGAACGTCAAAGTAGAAATTCACTGCCATGTACAAAGCCCCAGAATGCAAATCCTGATACTGCTCACCTCAAATAAGAGCAGACCAACTTCTTTCCTTTGTTCTTTATTTGTTTCTGTCATCATTTTTCCCTCCAATTCTGATTCCAATGACTTCCTACACATCAGTGAAATAAGCTGTAATGTATGACAGTGCAGAAAGGAGGAAGCAGGAAACGACAGAATCAACTTAATTTGGGATCTTTTAAACATGCATATTGTCAGGTGGCACTCCAGACCTACTGAATCAAAATCTCCAGGGTGGGGTCCTGAAATATGAGCTCTGATAATTAAATTCCTGAACTCATCTTAGAAAAAGTGTTACACACTTCCTTGCTGAGTATCACTATGGTCACCTTCAAAATACTCCGCTTGGGAAGCTTTGCACTGATGCCAGCACCTAGTCCACCCTTCAAAGCAATTTTGGAACTCTTTTTCTGGAATCGCCATCAGAGCTGTCATTGTATTCCTCTTGATGCCCCAAATATCATCAAGACATCTTCCTTCCCATAGTTCCTTTATCTTTGGGTTAAAAAAAAAGTTACTGGGGGCCAGATTAGGTAAGTATGGAGGGTGTTATAACAATACAGTTATTTGTTTACTGGCTAAAAACTCCCTCACAGACACTGCTGTGTGATCTGGTGCATTGTCATGATGCAAGAGCCATGAGTTGCTGGCAAAGATACTCAGTTACAATTTTTATACCTGTTTCTCCATCCATGTTTGCTTGGTCTTCTGTGCTTCTCACAATTAGCTGGCAATTTGGACTCAACAATTTGACAAATTTTTGCAATGTTTTCATCAGTTCTGCTTGTTACTGGCCGCCTTGACCTCTCTTCATCAATGTTGCTTTCTCTCCCCTCAGAAAAACATTTAATCTATTTGTGCACTGCCATTTTCTTCATGAAATTATCCCTATAAACTTGGACTAACATGTCACTGGTTTCACTTCCATTCTTGCCAAGTTTAACAAATTTCACATTTGTTCATTGCTCTAATTCAAGCTCCAACATTCTCGTGATGGCACACAAAACACACAACAATAATAATGAACACCACTCAGCAGGACCCTGCCACATGCCACCACAAACACAGCTGAGACACACTGATAACCCAAGATTATGAACTCTTACTGAGTGGTAAGAACACAGTGGCAAGTTCACGAACTTAACTGTCAGGCCTTGTATACAAGTTTATTAGTTCACCAGGTGAGAATCCATACCCTAAAAGATATCATTTGGGATAGCTGGTGAATAACTTTTCCTGAATAATGTTGGGAGACAATTCTCTGTGCATGTCTCAAATTTTTGCACATCTTATGAGCAGAGACATTGATTGGCCTTTGTGCTATATTCTCTTTTCTAGGGTGTTTATATGGCAAATAGCCTTGGAAGATAATAAATAAAAAGCCCCTGAGTAAGATGGTATATTTGCTTACTGTCTAATGTAATAAAAATAACCTCCTTTAATGGGGCAATGAGTGGACATGCTAACTGCCCATTATAAAAGATTCAGGTTCCCTAAGCTTGGGGTTCCTCAGCTGTACTGTGTACTCACTAAAGCTGCAGCATCCACCAGGGCCCCTCTGTGTGGAACATATGGGATAAGATGAATTGACACAAACATGATCCTTGTGCTGCTGGCTGTGCTGTGTTAAAGTCATTTATTTCTCATCTGGGAATCTCTTGTCCTCTTCTAGCATCTATGAAACTGTGGCAGTCTAATTTGTCAGCCTCTAAGTAGGGTAAGATCTCAACCCTATCACAGTTCTTAATAAATAGTTCTTCACTGACCAGAGAGGTATGAAGGATTTCTTTCTTTCTTTTGCTTTTCTTTCTTTTCTTTTTTTTCCCTTTCTTTTCTTTCTTTCTTTTTTTGGTTTTAAAAACCTGTTGCTTTAGGTTAAGATCTTTGAATCTTCAGATTTGTTTTATTAAAATATAACATCTGAGAAGTATGACCTTACCCATCACATTCAATTAATTTTATCAGATGAACTAGCAGGTCTTGAGAAAATGAAAGGCAGTTTAAAAGAGTTGAGGGCTAAACATAATCTTTAACAGAGATGCAAAGGAAATGTTCAGCCTCATATAGGTGATCTATAATGGAAAAGTCTCAGAAGGTACGCTTTTGTGCTCTGAAATTTTGCCTGGAGTCTGTTCTACTAGCATCCATCTCAGCTGGACACACAATGCACACTGATTTTCTATAATTCCCTTCCTCATTCATAGTGAATCAAGGGCATCTGCTGGCAACTCTGTGGATTCTGTTGTTTGCAAACAGCAAGTAAACATCATCCATTGTCTGAGCTTTTTGGAATGGAAGTTGTTATAACATGGGCATTAAGAAGGTTTTCCATGCAATGAGAGAAGTAGAAGAAAGAAAGAGCTAATACAACTGAGAAAAAGACAGTAGGAGAACTTCTGCCATTACCAATTTGTGCTGAAGCAAAGTTGGTTCAAATCCATTCTTGGAATTCTCTCACTTTGTTTAATAAACCCACATATGAAGTGATACACAGATGATACACAAATATTTATCTTAAAGCATAAATCAGATACTTAAATTTGGAAATCCAGTTCCAATGTTTCGAGTTCATTGCACGTTCCAATTAACTGAGGATTCATAATTAAATATGAAAACCAAAATCTTTGCATTCTAAATTGGGATATGTGCTTCAATAAATACATGTCTACTTATACAGCAATAGAAAATGTGAAATTGAGATAGTCCTGAAAAGGCTGGATGGTCACCCTTCAGTTAGTTCATACACATTTTAACAATATTAACATCATCATTAGAGATGAAATACATTTAGTCCTAAAATGCAGGACATAATTTGATTCAAAGACCTCAGGGTCATAAGAACACCAATGCAATTTTTTTTTAATCTTAAGCTACTTTAGTTTATATTTATTCTAGATAAATGGTGCTTTAGTGGATATAGTTTTTTTTTTTAAAGTTCTAACTGTAGTTATATTTTCTGCCTGAATTATTCTCTGAGAAATGATAAAGATTTTCACTGGAGAATTTTCTACTACATTTAAGAGGTTAGTTGCAAATTTTTGTCACCTCCTATCCTACCATGCAGTAGTTTCACTCACTGAACTTGGGCTTTTTGGGAGAGGAGTTCTTAAGTAGCAAAGTCCTTTATTTAATTGTCTTGTTAGTAAACACAAAAAACTAATAGAATCCTTCTGACTGAATTCTTTGGGTCACAAAGGACTCTAGGAGAAGCATGATGGACTAGGAAAAAAGCTTCAGAAATGTGTAAAATTTAATCAGCACCTGTGTTATATTTTTAAGTGTATGAGTTTCTTAGCTTGTTATTCTTAACTTTTTAATTTCTAATGTTTTTTTTTCTTTTTTTGCAGTTTTTGGCTGGGTCTGGGTTTGAACCCACCACCTCCAGTATATGGGGCCGGTGCCCTACTCCTTTGAGCCACAGGCGCCGCCCTATTCTTAACTTTAGAGGAGTATGGTATTTCAGAATAATAGTTGTAACGTTTATGTCCTTGTATACGACATCAATGAAAGTATTCATTCGTTTAGTCAACAAATATTCATTGGATTCCTCCTGTGTGTAGCACTTGATCAACATTAAGAACAAAAAGATTGAGATGAAAATTCCTGTTCTTGAGTAGCTAAAAAATTTGGCAGGAAGACAATCATCTAAATGCATTATCACTGTACATGTGGTAAATGCTACAATAAACATATAGACAAAGTTCCATGAAACTAAATAGAAGGTGAGAAATTCTGCCTAGAGATGGGACCCACAAAGGAGATAACATCTGATATCTGAAAAGGGAATAATGTTCAGGATCATCCTAGGAAGCGTATATCACTCATTTTTGTAGCAAAAAGAATAGAAGTAGCAGGAATATCAAGACAGTAAACACATGGCATGGACTATCTTATATCCATCAATCAGAATGATAGGTAGTGTTATTACCATTTTATAGAGGAACAGACTGAAACTTTAGGAAGTGAAGTAATCTGCCCAAGATCGCACAGGTAGGAAAGAGGAAACTTTTGGTGAATAAATGAATGAAATAATACAACATTTATAAATCTGGAATTGAAGTGTCTAACCATCAAATTATAATATCCTAAGAGAGATCATATGTGTGGTATAACATTGTCTCAACCACTGTCATGACTTATGAAATTACAGCTTTTCTTTGGTTGGTTTGTTTGTTTTTTTTGCAGTTCGGCCAGGGCTGGGTTTGAACCCGCCACCCTCCGTATATTGGGCCGGTGCCCTACTCGCTGAGCCATAGGTGCCACCTACAGCTTTTCTTTGGAAGGAATCAGGAGCCCTTCATCCTGGTCTTTCTTTAGAAAAGTTAGCACTTAGCATTACAAAGCATTCATTTCCACCAATATATCAACTTCTCACAGCCTAGTCTCCTGAGTGAGATGGAGACAATTGCACTGACCTATGTCAGGCCAAATAAAAATGGACTTTGTTTCTTCTTTTGTGCATGAGTATAATTTTTTCTACTTTCAAAAATAGGGTTTTAAATATAAATAACCCCTCTTGTTCGCATGTAGGCTAGTTATATGAACATTATAAAATGAACTACTTCCTATATCCTTACTTTGTAAATTTATTTCCTGGTGGTATTACATTTCTCAAACTTGGGGGCAGCGCCTATGGCTCAGTGGCTAGGCTGGCCCCATATACCGAGGGTGGCTGGTTCGAACCCGGCCCCAGCCAGCTAATATAGCAGTGGCACCTGCAACAAAAATAGCCGGGTGTTCTGGCGGGGGCCTGTAGTCCCAGCTATTTGGGAGGCTGAGGCAAGAGAATCGCTTAAGCCCAAGAGTTCGAGTTTGCTATGAGCTGTGACGCCATGACACTCTACCAAGGGTTACAGAGTGAGACTCTGTCTCAAAAAAAAAAAAAAAAATTTCCCAAACTATAGTTGACCAAGTGTTTTGTCAGTCCTCATGTACATCATTTAATAAACATCAGTTGAACTCTTTGATTCAGTAATATCTATAATACTCTTTTAATCCTTAATCTTGACTTTTTGAGGAAGGTATTAGTAATCTTATTTCTATATATAGATACCTGGGCTTGGACAATTTGATGTATAGTTCAGGATCACACTTGTTCAAGCTCATGGAGGAGTAAAGATTAGAATTCAAATATTTTGACACCCGTATCCCCTATTTGTTCCACAAGTTTAGAAGGTCTCCTTATAAATGGAATGAGAATTTCCCTTTCTTGACATAGCCAAGATAGAACTGGAAAACACTAAGCAATTCAAGATGATCAATATCTGATTGTATCAAAAGGCCTAGCAAATAAATGTTATGGGGTGAGGTCAATGTGGGTTGAGGTAATCCAGGATTGGAATTGGCTGGGGAGGGGTTGGGATAAGAACAAAAGGCAGGCTTGCTTGACTAGAGGAAAAACATCAGCAAATATGTTGAGCTGTGGCTAACCATATGATCTGGGACAAATGAGAGGTCTTCCTAATGTAAACCACTGGAATTACTTCATAGATAAGTTTTTTTTTTGTAGAGACAGTCTCAGTTTGTCGCCCTTGGTAGAGTGCCGTGGTGTCACACAGCTCACAGCAACCTCCAGCTCCTGGGCTTAGGCGATTCTCTTGCCTCAGCCTCCTGAGTAGCTGGGACTACAGGCGCCCACCACAACACCCGGCTATTTTTTTCTTGCAGTTCTGCTGGGGCTGGGATTGAACTTGCCACTCTCGGTATATGGGGCCGGCACTCTACTCACTGAGCCACAGGTACTGCCCCCATAGATAAGTTTTTTAATACTATTAACATTACCTTGAATACTTTCTGGACTAAGATGGTATGAAAATAACCAAACAAAGCCTAGAATGAGAACCGGAAGACATTTTTAAAAACCATTTGTTAATGTGCAGAAAACTAGAATGGTGGCTACTTAATTTGACGGACAGTTGACCATGTACCTATAAAAACATAGGATTGTGGACTTAATGACAGTTAAGCGAGGTACATTTGATGGCACCACAAAAATATGATCTTTGCTTTTAATTTTATTTCAGTGAATACAAGCATATTAAATATTCTACGTGCAGTCAGTTTTCTCAGCAGTTCCCCCATTCACATGCACACACACGCATGTGAGCAGATGTTTTCTAGTACCTTTGGCAGAAGAATTTAGTGCCTTGTACACATCACACCTGCCATGTCATGGTTATTGACTGAACGATTCAGCTCACTGAAAGGTACTGGGTGAGATATTAATTTTAAAATGAAAGCCTTCACATCTGCTGATGCCTACCAGTCTCTGGAGTGAGTGTGCCGTTCTCGCCAACGGAAGTGGGCAGAAGCAGCCTTCATGGGTATGGCTGACAAGTTATTTCGAGTCTCCTGAATTACCTTTCTTGTTGCCCTGTACTTACAGGCAGACCGCTCCTTCCATTAAACTCCAGCGCTCATGGTACTTCTGAAAATAAGTCTAGTGGTTTGGAACCCACCTTCCTGGATTTTCACGTAAATGGAATATTTGTGGTAGTTGAGTGATAAATGGTGAGATGATGGTGTTTTACAGGCAGTGAAGTGACAAGGTCAGTTTTAATTAAGTTGAGATCAACCTCAGTCTGTATTGCACACTTCTGATTAGGTTATTTCAAATTAACATAAGTTTTTGGAGACTTCGCTGAAGTCAGTGGTGTTAAACACCAGCTGTGCTGGCAGAGAAGCGTGGGATATGAGAAGGAGATAGCATTCACATTGAAATTAGCACTTGGCACAATATAATTCTCTGATTGCAAACTATGTGGAGTTGCCTGTGCTAATTGGTTGATTTTATTTGAAGCAGATGTTGTTAGCTTTCCCACTAATGATCTGGAGAGAAATTCTTTTGAAAGACATGCCATGTTAGGATCTCTGCAGTATAATAAGCTAATTACAACTTTAAGTACTTGCAGTAATTAGCACAATGTGTATAAAGTGTTCCTGATCTTTTCACCCTGCCGCATTATTGTCAGGGCAGCTTGAAAAACAAAAAGGAATGCTAGCTGGATTGAGTCTCCCTGGTCTAGCCTCTTCGTTTCCCAGACTTTTGCACTAAAGAGATAATGAACTCGACTTAAATCCTTCTCTTTCAGGCATGCCAAAAAGGTTTAGGACCAACCCCCACCCTATAACCCCCCAAAAATGGAGAGTGAAATTTGCCAAACTAAATGTTGCCTTGAACACATATGCTTTTAAAAGCCTGTGAGGTCTTCAAACATTAGCAAACTAAGGCACAGTATTTGAGGACAGCATTGGCATATTAATTTCATGTTCATTTATTTTATTGTTAACCAATTTGGTCCAGAGATCAAACCTGTATTTTATTTGGGAACATTGTCCCACCGCACCTCCAAGTTCAATCTCTATCTTCCCTGTATAGAAACTTTTACGTTCTTGATATTTGTGCAAGGCTAAAAGTTAGTCTTTCTATATTTTTAAAAACCAAGTTATTATAGACACATGTTTTGCCAATACTAGAGTGTAGACATATTAGGAGTAGACATGGAGAGTGTGAAAAAAATGGAAAACAATAAGTTGGGGAAATAATTGATAGAGGCATATTCTTAATAACATAGCAAGCGAAGTCTGGAAGGTAGTAAGGGCTTTTATAGGAGTGAAGCTGACATTTGAGGCTGGTGACTAAAATTCTAGTACCTTTAAGAGGAGGCGAAGTTGATCAGTAGAAAATAATTTGAAGTAAAATGTCACCATTTCAATAACTATGGCCTCTTTAAGGAGGTTTGAAATGTGGAGGTTTAGGTTCTAATATTTGAGAGAGATGTTTAAGAGTAAAAATGCAGCCATTCATAACAGCTTTCTGTTGGAACAGGTGAACATATTTAGCTTATGTATTTTTTTTTCACAACTACTTCTTTGGTTTCAAGATACTTCTGGGAGAGGCACAGACTAAAACGTTTCTCCCTTTGAAGTGCCTTAGAAGAAGTTGGCTGTCTCATGCCCCTTGCCTCTAATTTCTAGAAAGTGGGCAACCTGATCTCATATTCTGAATTTGTTGCAGAAATGGGGTAGAAAATTCCCTTATTCACATCTCTAGTGTTGTGGTCACCTTGGTTCTGGGATTGAAAGCTGGGATTTCTGTGGTTGCTGGATTTATATCTACTTCCAGTGATATAGAATTTCACAATGTAAAAGCCAGATTTATATCCTAAAGGGCAGAGGAGTCAAGAATAATACAGCTATTTTAGAAAAGTAAAGTTAGAGAGGGCTGGTAGAGATTTGCCCTCTCAAATTACTAAAAGAAAGGAAAGTCATAGGTTTAGGAGGTCTAACTACAGAACCTCCATAGTTGACTACCTCCCTGCACTGACCCTTCTTATGGTGACCTAATTTTCACAGACTGAACAAGCACCACATGTACATATCAGTACAATAGGCCTAGTTCCTTATGTTGACCACCTCCATATATTGACTATTTTGTTACAGTCCCTTGGGTGGTCAGCTTGCAGAGATTCTATTATACTTGAAACATTCTATATAAATAATACTTTATGATTATGAAAATTTATTGACATAAGTAATGAGAATTATACAAAAATACTTTGTTTTTCCTAAGTCTACAGAGCCTCAAGTGCTCAGTAGAATGCAATAAGAGAAAGAATAAGGTTCAAGCAAAACATTCAAGAACAGAGTTTAGATCAGGGGTCCTCAAACTTTTTAAACAGGGGGCCAGTTCAGTGTCCCTCAGACCGTTGGTGGGCCGGACTATAGTTTAAAAAAACAAACTATGAACAAATTCCTATGCACACTGCACATATCTTATTTTGAAGTAAAAAACAAAATGGGAACAAATACGATATTTAAAATGAAGAACAAATAAAGTTAAATCAACAAACTTACCAGTATTTCAATGGGAACTATGGGCTTGCTTTTGGCTAATGAGATGGTCAATGTC
>CAUYRH010002649.1:0-18098 GCA_963574655.1 Perodicticus potto
GGCCCGGGGGCTGGATTCGAACCCGCCAACTCAGGTGTACATGGCTGGCGCCTTAGCCCGTTGAGCCACAGGCGCCGAGCCGACAAGTACATAATTTATTAGAAAAGAAAAAAAGAAGGAAAATCTGTTTCTATCTGCCTATTTCTTCCCTGTGGTAAATTGAACACTGGGTCCTCAAAGGGTCTAAAGCCTGTTCCCTAGAACTTGTGACTAAGTTATCTCATATAGCCTAAGAGACTTTCACAACTTATCTGAGTGATTTTAAGCTGGGGACAGGATCCTGAATTAATCAGGTCCATTTGATATAATCACGGGGTTGCTGAAAGAGTGAAGCAAGAGTGTCTGAATCAGAGATGGCGATGTAAACTTGGGGGCAGAAGGGCAGTGATGTCATTCCTGGCATCCTGACCCTGGGAAAGGCAAAGGAACAAATTACCTTCCAGACAATCTTCACAGCCTCCAGAGACATTGCAGCCTGCCAGCTCATTTGGGACTTGTGACATTCAGAACAGTAAGATGTTAAATTTGTGTTATTTTAACTCACCAAACTGTGGTCATATGTTATAGCAGCAGGAACGGTGGTAAATTAATACATTACCCCTATATACACAAACTGGTTAAAAATTTAAAAACCCCACTCAGCAAAACTAAACACCTGCAGTTACCTGGACCCACCTGTTTGAAGGTAGCACGGCACCCTTCCTCATCACCTGAGGGCTCTGACCTCCCAGGTTCCCCAAGCAGACTGCATCGAAACATCAGCCCTCCCAAGACAGGAGTGAGGTCAAACACACCTTCCATTCCTCCCAACATTTCCAGTGATGTTTTAGAGTCATAACCATATGCTGTCATGTCCCACAAAAGTACCTGAATGCTAGATTGCTGTACCCTGAGCATGCAAGGTTGGGAGGCTGGGAGGAGCCTGCACATCCTGCCGGTGTGTTCTGATTCTTTTTTATTTTTTTTTCCCAACTTGTGATATATGCTCCAAAGCAAAGGTGATTTACTGAGACAAAACACAGCACAGAAACAGGAGCTGATTCTTGCTTATCACCACCTTGTCCTTTCCTGCAGAAGTCACTAAAAGTAGACTCAGGGAGAACTCAAATGCCACCTTCTCTATGAAGCTCACAAGCCTCCTGTTCATAAATTGCAAGTCCTGTGTCCCTTGCTTTGTCTTATTTTCTTTATTTCCCTTAGCATATATTGTCTTCTGTTACCTTATATTTTCTCTCAGTGTGGTTCCTGTTTATGCTCCCTCAGCCCAACCTAGAATGCAGTGCCCTGGATTAGGACATTTACCCTGATAGCTGATATGCCCAACAACATATTAGAGTTGAATGAATTAACACAGACACTGCAGAGGCTGGCTTGGGGCAAGGAGTCTGTAGAGTAACTTCTCTGCTTCACCTCTGGAGGTAACTCAGGATTGGTAACCCCTTTGTGCGAGGATGAGTCAGGGTGAGGATGTGGCCTTGTTACTGGGTGATTTTAGGTAGCCTCTGAAGCTGTTTAATCTATAAAGAAGATCCCTGCTTCTTGCAGATGAGAATTAGAATGTACGTAAATGGCGGGTGTTTGAGAGTCAAACCCTCCCGGTGTGCTAAGCCTCTGCCCACATCATGTCACAGCCTAAGGGTCACCTGTGCAGAAAGCACCTGCCTTGGTATCACATGAGCTGAGGACATAGGCCACTGCATGATTAGTCAAAGAAGAGAACTTAGCTCATGTGTGTCCTGAAAAATATGTTGTAGACTTGAGACAGAATCTGTTCTGGATGGTGTCTGGCCAACCCAGTTTCTAAGAAAATTTAAATATAAAATATGTAGAGCAAATACACAGATGTCGACGTAAAGACACAGCAAAAGTACATGTGTAGGCAAGAAAGTGAGCAGGAGCATGAGGCAGAGAAAAGTCAAGAGTCACCAATGCAGGAAGGAAGAGCTCTCAGGCAGGAGCTGGAGAGCTGAGTCCCCTGCAGTCGCCACCCGAGAACGGGGAGCGGGAACAGCTGCCTGCTGAGGAACACACTGGACACTGCCATCCTGAGACAAGGGTCTCTTTTGGACGATCATCAGCGTCCAGGTCCTGGGAAATGGAGCCATTTTCCTTAAGGCTCTTTGATATTATTTTAAAATTTTTATATGGGTTCAATAATTTTCTCTGGCAATAGAAGTCTCTCATATTTCAGGGTTTAGGAAATAATTATAATAACTTAAATCAAATGTCAGCCTTGTGTGCTGATATTTACAAAAAACACTCCTTCATACAGTGCTGCATTCCATTTTAGTGGAAGAAATTGACTAGGAACATTAAGAGATCCAAACTTAAAGTGATAATTTTTTTTCAAAACTGAAGGCTGTACTGAGAGTAGGACCAGTTGCCCCTGTGCTCACTGCAGTAGCAACTTTATAGCAACTAAATCATCACCATATAATAATGTCCAAAGCTAAAGAGATTTCTTCTTCACTTTACAAGACAGCTTTGCTACACTAGCATCAAATCCTGACTCACTCCTCCTGCAGAGGGGACTGTATTTCACTCTGTGAACTGTTTCAGCTTCTCTGGTTGACTCCACTCACGACCTGGGGGCTGTTTATTGTGCACAAAGCCTTCATTTCTTTAGTAGCTTCCTCTGTGGTTGGTTTTCCATGTAATTATTTCTATTAAAGTCAAATGTTTCACATCTTCTTTTTCCCTATCTTTTGGTAACATGGCTGCATTACTTACTTTGTATTCAAGAAGACAGTCTGTTTTTCCCGAGGGCTTCTAGGTTTCTTCTGCTTACTTTGAAACCATATTCAGAACTTAAACAATTTATCAAGACTCTGACACCTGCCAGTCTCAGTCAGGAAAAGCAGCCACGTTTCAATCAACAAAGCTTAAAGGAAAGGAAGACGTCGCCTCTCCAGGGAATGGGGCGTATCTAGAAAGGATTACTTCCTTTTTCAGACACTACTTCTTTCAGCCAACCCGTGAGTATAGATTATATAAGAAATACATTCGTGCAATAATTATACTAATGATACATCAAAAATGAAGCTGAAATTTGTGTGCTTAGTATTTTCAAAGCTAACATTAATGAGAGGAATTAATTTTGTATTCATGAACATAACTATCCAAAGCATATAATTTGGGGTATTTATGGCATAATTATTTGTCTAAAATTAAGAATTTATCTAGTTCATTGAATCTAGTGAATCAGAATAATGGACCTTTCCACATATGTTGTAATTATAACAGAAAAGACAAAAGGAAGGGAGGCTCTCATTTGGTATTATTTTCTTTTTAATAGTGTTGAACATAATTCTAGGTTGGTTTCGTGAAAGTTCCTTATGGTCTCTTTCATGCACAGACGTGTGTGTGTGCTGTTGTGTCAGAGAGAGTTAGCGAGGTGGTAATGGAAAAGAGGAGGAAACAGAGATTTTACCTAAATATTGAACGTTCAAGTAATGAGGCCACAACAATCAAGCAATCCAGTGATGATAGTGAAAACACACCTACAGAGGGTATGCCTGCTCAGCTTTATTGTACATTGACATGAACATTTTAGTTTGCTGGCTGAAATGCCATGTTATATTTTACACTTGTATTTAATCTACTTCGACAACCTACAATATACATCACATGCATTGTACGTGGTCCCATCCGGTTCTCAGACACTTATAATTGGTGAGAGCAGCAGATACACAAAATTAACTATTGTCCCCAAAACAACTTGACACTTGTCATGAGATTAAAAGGAGATGCATCCCCACAGGGGGGATGTGAGGAACCGCAGCAATGCCGATATCGCTAAGAATCAATTGGGCATGGCATTTCTTTGGTGAATTGAGGAGAATATTAAATTGATATTGAGCTTGTTCAATTTCTTTGCATTTGCCAAACAGTCAAGGAGGAACGTGGACAGCTGCATATGTGGGAATGGGAATCAGACACAGCCTTAACCGGGGATGCACTTACTGGGTCGTCTCAGACATAATGAAAGTCGATGAGCTCACAGGGTATCGCTTTCAATGGCCGTTATGTCACTGGAGTGGGGCAAGTAATTCATTTGGGTATAACCAATGCATTTCTGTCATTCAAAGACCCTCTTTTCTCTTTTCCTTTGACATCTTTGAAATTGTTGCACAAGATGCGTAGCACACAGGCATACACTTACACGCACCCAGCACTTATCACTGATACCACTCTGAAGTCAAGGAAGTACAGTTACCTTCCATATCTCACCTCCATATGACTTTAAGTTCTCTTTAGAAGAAATATAGCTCTCCAAACCAAGTATTTGGGGACAAGTTTTTTACTTGGCAAAAGCCTTCCCAGTCTCCACGGCATACAGAATTCAAATACTGCAATCAAGGGGTAGAAATTTATCTAGGGAGACAAAAGATGGAGGCCCGTTATGGGTTCAGTGCGTCCCTAAAAATTCACGTGTTGAAATTTAGTGGCAAAAATGATAGCATTCAAAGATAGGGCCCTTAGGAGTTAAAGCATGGGAACGGGGTAGGCCCTCATGGAAGGGCAGGGGGGTGAGGGTGTTCTCTTCTCCTCTGACGCCACATGAGGACACATCATTCACCGCCCCCCAGCCCCTTTCCTCACCTTCCACCTGAGGACACCTGGATGGCACCATCTATGCTCGTGGTTCTCAACCTTCCTAAAACCACAGCCCTTTAATACAGTTCCTGTTGGTTGCGACCTGCAGGTGAGAACAGCTGATCTATGCAGAAACGGACTTTCTCCAGACAATGAACCTGCTGGGGCCTTGATCTTAAAGTACTTGGACTCTAGAAATGGGAGAGATAAATCTAAAAATCAAATGCTATTATTTATAAACTACCCTGTCTTTTTGTCAGAGCAGCACTAATCACTAAGACAAAGTCCACATCTTTTTTCCTTTAGAGACTCAAAGCTATTGTGATGCCTCTTAATAGAAATAGCTGCAGGCAATATCAAAAGACTGGGCGTTCATTGCTAGTGGTTTGGGGAAAAAAGAGCCTGGAGGAAAAAGGAAACTTTTTGTGTAGTACTCACGTTTCCAGCGTTGGTTAATGGGGTGACTGATGTCATAAGTGAGCCAGAGGTTACTAGATGAACTGGGTGAGATATTGGGAACCAAGTGTGAGTCAGCCTGAAAATTTTGAAACCAAAGGGAAAATGAAAGTTAATATTTCTGGTAAACTGTTATAGGCTCGGGTTGAAGATGGCTGACTGTAGACATTCAACTCTAACCACCTCCAGAAAAAAGAGTTAAAATACAAATAATAAAATAAAATAAAATAAAATAATAAAATAATTAAAATACAAATCCATAATCACTCTCTAAATAGAACACGTAGGACAGAAGACTGGAGTTCAGCAGGGAAGTGTTTAGAAACACCAGGCACAAAAGGGGAGGGAAGTGAGATTGGAGAGGTTCCCAGTGTGGGGGGAGAGGGCCAGTGAGGGACCCCAGCAGTCACGTTCCCTCTCTGGACTCCTGCAATCCCGGCCATGGGAGAGACACCTCCGTGGGCAGCTTCCTGGAGTCACGCGGAGGCATTGCTCCAGACAGGGAGGTGGTATTCCGTCCCACCCACCCCCAGGGACGTAAGCAGCTGCCACCCGACTCTGCTTAGAGAGCTCGGCTGCCACCAGACTGCATCCCGCACTGGGCCCTGCATCTCTGCGTCCCAGGAGCCCCAGGACATTCCTTCACATCCTTCTAGAGGGCGGCAGTGACACGACACTGGCCAGACCTAAAGTGTGACAGGAACCCAGCGCTGGGACCCAGACAGAATTCTGTATCCTGGGAAGAGGGAGGCAGAGAGCACCAGGGGGCCTGCCTGTAGGGTCAGGGGAACAGAAGCAGAGTCCCCAAAGCCTGAGAGCTGCCGGCCAAGGCCAACTGACAGCAGCCCGGCCACACCGGCAGCCAGGTTTCTGTGCCAGCACGCAGGCTAAGCAGATTCTTCTGGGACACCACTATGGCTGCTGCTGACACTCGGGGCTGAGGCATGCGCTCCCCACAGGATGACAGCTGCCTGCCTGAGTGCTCATGGCCCTGCCACTGCCCCATCAGCAGCTCAGCCTCTGTCCCTAAAACCCCTGAAGACAGGCCCCTGATCTGCACTGCCATGGTCACTGCTGCTGCTGGGGGCCAAAGTGTCCACTGCCCAGAGCCTGACGGCCACCTGTCTGGCTAGAGTTGCTCCCACTGACAGCAGCCGGTCTCCCCACGCGGCAGAGCCACTGTGCACCTGCACACCCTGAGGACAGGGCTCCCCACCCCGCTCACAGATCGTCCTGCGCCGCCTACCGTAGTCTGCACCTATGACACCCCCACGCAGGGGCGGGAGGTGGGGCCCACCTGCCTGTCACCACACCCTTCAGTGCCTACACACACTGCTGGGGGGCTCTGGGGAACGCCCCCCGTCCACCCCCACTGCCACCCGCGCACTCCTCCCAGGGATGTGAAGACAGGGCCGTCCAGTCTGCTCCGACAGGCCTGCGGGCACCGACTGGCCACACCGTCTTTCGCACGTCTACATCTGCGCTGCCGGGCGGGTCTTAATTTCTGATTCGTTGGACTCTGAGTATATGTCTCCAATACCATGCGGTTGCCCCTTAATTAGAAAACTTGGTGCATTTATAATTAACTAACTTCTTTGTACATAGATTCACCTGTTTTTTCCTTTTACTTTTTTTTTTTTTACTTTTACTTCTCTTGGGTTGTTTATTTTTTATTATTCTATGTTACTCACATATTAGTTTGGCATAGTTTTGAGGTTCATAAGATTACAGGATTATTTTAGTTGCTTTTAAATCATTACCCAGAAATCCTAACACATCCAGAGTTCCCAAATTTCAGTACTTTCACGGCTTCTCACATCAGGCAAACATTTAACCACCCTCCCTTCATTTGTACTCCTCCTGACCTATGTCCTTCCCCTGGACCTCATTCTCTTTACTTTAAACTCCACAGATCATGGTCACCATAGTTTTGACAATGTTCATTTATATTTATTGACACAAGGGCCACTCCCAGTGCTTTTTGTTCAAACTGGCATCTTTAGACTTCTTCCAGTATGATTGCCCTTCTGGCTAGAAAATAGAATTCTTTAATGTAGTTAGTGATAAATCCTCCTTAATTGTATTTCTCTGACAATGTCTTTTTTATTTTCATTTTTGAATGATGTTCTGATGAGTTTGGCATTGTACGTTGACAGATGTCTGCTTTCCACCCCTTGAGGCTGTCACCTCTCGTCTTTTGGCTTCTCCAGCTGTTTCGGAGAAGTGCAATGTTGCCTTCCTGCTGGGTACTGTGCCTTTTTTCCCTCGCTTCTTCTAAGACCTTTTAAAGCAAGGGTGTTTTACCAATTTTGAGCATACATCTTAGAGTTAATCAATTTGGGGGGATAGTAATAAAAAAGCAGCTTTTTAGCTAACTCTGGCCAGTCTCCTTCCATAAATCGGAGAGAGAGGACACCCTTGTCCCTCTAGACTGATTTCAGCTCTTCCGTTCACTGTCCCTCTCTGGTTACCAAGCCATAAATAATGTCTCATTTTCTCATCTTTATCTCATTTCTGAGGGCAGTTTAAGCAAATCTTTTATTATTTATGTAAAAAAAAAAAAGACTGTTCTCATTCAATACTTCCCTCAAATAAAAGGTATTGAAATATTGGTCACTTTGATAATTACTTTTATTAAACATAATTCATCAATCTACACCTCCTAGCTAATTACAAGTGAATGTGATTCTGCGTATTTTTATAAACTGGCTGTCCCCTGTATCTTTAGCATGTTTTTGTTGTGTATGGATATACATGCAGGCATGTGGTTGTATGCTAGTTTTTTCTAAACAATTAACAATGCTTGTCTAAGAACTTGCTATAAGCTTTAGCTTCTCTGATACAAAAGGTCTCTAAAATCCAGGTTTAGCTGTGAATAAACAGTAGAGTCAGTTCAATGTTTTAGTTAACATAGGGAGAAAATATTTATTGAAGTTAATTTATTAAGAAATTTATATATAATTCGATCAAATACAAAGAAAATAATTAGAAGCACTGATGTACAGGAGTATACAGCAGACTAACATAAATTTTAAAGATCCACCATTTACCCCATATGCATTCAATTCTAGGCTTTCCACTATCGTGAATAAGAGATCCAATAATGAAATAATAAACTAATGTATGATAAATCATCATATATTTAATGCATAGATCTAAACATTTTACTTCTAAGTTCAAAGTTCATAGAGTATATCATAGTTGCTCCTCGTCCTGTTACCTGTTGTCTGCTTTATAAAGTGCCCAGAATTTCCCAAATAGTGCTTATTTTCTGGACACCAGTGTTACCACAGTAAGGAGAATTACCATATTTGGTACATCAATCTGTAGTCGAGCACTGCCAACACTCTGATTTTCTTATAACTTTCCTTTTGCTAAATAACCATCTCTCTTTCCATCTCTGTCAATTTAGGGCTATATTCTGATAATTTACAGCTTACATTTGACAGTTCACTTTAAAAGTAAACAGGCTTTCGAATTAACCTGCCTTGGGAAGGTCTTCTCATTCATGGTGACATTCTGTCGCTGAATACCGAATCTTATCACGAGTTCTTCAAATTGTTGACATGCTGATTAACGCATAACCTACTGACACTGCAAAGGACCCTGACTTACGTCTGCATCATAATTTTTACGGGTTGCCCCGCACACAGACTTTAGCCCGTACGCTGCAATTGTTCCTGACAATGACAGACTCCTCCCCGCCCCCTCTAACGATAAGGCACAACTCTGACCGGGGTTCTTCTCCCTCCTCCTGACGTTTTCTATAAAAACCTTCCAACTTGCAAAAAACTCCAGAACACTCCCAACTTTGTCGATGTGTCTTCCTGGGTTGATCTTCACATTTTGCTCCAATAACCCTTTATCAAATTACTTCTCTCACGACAGCCTTAATTTCAGAGGACAATTCAAGATCAGTATAATTTGAATTATTTTTCCGACCTATTCTTCCTAGTTCTCCACATATGCTATGACTTTTTCATATATAATGCCTCGAAGATTGGGGTGAAAACAAAGTTCTACCAAGTGTAGTGTACGATGCTTAGTGACGTAAGGATTTAGGCCTCAGAACATGACAGGACTGTTTCAAGAGGCCACATGCTTTATGCTGCAAAAATTCCTTTCAGGTGAGCACAAAAATCTAAACTTCATTTCCAAGATTGTTTTCCTGACAAAAGACATTCTTAGTCCAAAATAGTAAACAGAAACCTTTTAAATACAATTGACTCATTATTTGGAAATAGCCTAACTTTTTTCCTATATATGCTCAGTTTTGAGATGCTATTAAATTATATTAATTATAATATAATTAATATTAAATTATATTAATTATATAAAATTATAATTATATTAATTTCAATTAATATTTTGGGTTTAGGGCATCAGAATTATGAATGATTTAGTGCACTTGAGTCTAGTTGCTAGGAATTTCCAGCAATGTTACAGAAAAGCGAAGGAGATTGCAGACACGCACATTTTTCAAAACCAGAGCTGTGTTATTAATTAACAGTAAACTCAGAGGAATGTTGCTACTTCAATTATGTTAAAAACCATTGATCAGGAAATGATGAATCAGAGTCAAAAACATAAGTATGAGTGCAGTCACCATTAAGCAGTTACTGAATATTTTATCTAAATGTTAAGAGCTTTTAGATTTAATGATTGTAAATTCAGAAAGGTTACTTGTGAGCACTAGGATCAAAAGAAGATTTTCCCTAAAAGGAATAAAAGCTTTAGAGAATTCAAGTCAACTGAGATTTCTGTTAAATTAAGGAAATGATATCCTTGGCTCCTATTCCTACCTAGCTCCTGCCCCTTCCTCAGTTGTGACAAATGGACCATCTCCCGTCACTGTCCAATGTCCCCTGAAAAGCCACGTTGGTTGGGTTGAGAAATAGTGCTTTTAGATAAAAGACAAGAAATGTTTTCTCAGGTCCTACTGTCTGCTGCCTTTTCATAAATTCACTCGCCTAATATTAAGGTATTTCATATAGTGTATGCTTAACTAGGGACAACCTGCCTTAGAAAAGACTGCATTTGTCTCCTCCAGTGAGTGCCTAACTATAAAGATTATCCAATCCAAATGATAATCTGTCACTCAGAAAAATTTGCTTCCACCCCTTTGCCCTAGATAAAAATGTGTAAACGTACCTGAGAAGGTTCCTAAAGCAAATTTGCTTATGTACACGTGTATGTGCTTGTAGCCCAGAATAAGAGAATTCTAAATGCACTGCTTATATTCAACACTGTGAACTAGTATAACAGAATTTTATAAGAAGGTACAGCCATGGAAATTTGTCATGACTTGGGAAGGTGGTGGTGGAGGGAGATTAAAATTAGAAATGACAGAGAATATGGTGCCATCTCAACAAAGGAATTGCTATACTTGTTAAACTATGCTATATATTTTCAACAGTTATGAAATAGGAGAATAGAAACATTCCTGTGATGTTTCACTAAGAATAATGTGTTCCACCTCCATCCAAATTAGTATGAACGCTGCAAAGTCTCCATTGTTTTTGATGGCTGAGTAATACTCCATGGTATACATATACCATAGCTTACCAATCCATTCCCGGGTTGAAGGACATTTAGGCTGTTTCACAGGAATGGAGAAGCATGAATCCTATGTATTCAACTTTGATTTGAGGACAATTTGTGACAATTAATGACACTGTGGGGCGTGAGGGAAGGAGACAGCAGACAGAGAGAGAAGGAAGGAGGGGGTGAGGGAAAGAAAACAAGAAAAAAAGGAAAGAAAATAGTGACTAATTCTCACATAAATTGGATTCAATTTTGAGCAAAGTACATTACTTAAACATTAATTTTTAATTCAACTTGTTAATATGTTGTTTAGGATATTGCATCCTTACTTATAAGTGAAATATGTTTGTAATTTCCCTTTATAACAATATATTTTCTCCAATTTCAATATCAGGTGTATCCAGATCAAATAGAATGATTTTGAAATATTTCTTCTTTTTCTATTGTCTATAAGATTTGGCATGATCTGTTTTTTGAAACTCTCCTTTACTTTTATTTATATGATATTAATTGTCTATTTTTTGAGACTTTGGAAAAAAAATAAGAAGTTAACTGATGACTTCATACTGAGCCTCAGAGTCAAAGCTCTCTATAATGTCTTATTTGACAATGTGAATGCGACTTTCTTGGCATTATTATTACTAATATTGCTTAATATTTTGATGCAGTAATCGTCTGTTTTCTTTTCTGAATGTATTTATCCTCGTTCATTCTTTACGTGGTTTTTGTTTCTAGTCCTTATGTTAAACATTGTTATTGTTATTAAATTTTAAGCCTTTTAAATTCTGTGAAGGCAAAAAGTGGAAACCTACTTAACACATGTATATGTAAAAATTTAAAAACATTTTTTAAAAAAGGAGAACAGAAACATCTGAAAGATCCCAAGCTAACAGCAATCCTAATCTGAGCAAGCATGGATGAAATCAGCAAAGAGATACATAAACCCCATCTAAATTGTTAGGTTTCTTTGTATCATTAGTATATGTTTTATTTGTCTCAAAGATAAGAATTATTTCATATATCAAATCAGGATTAGATATTTTAACAATAACATAATATAAGCTATTTATTAAGAAGTGTCTACTTGTCAGATTCTTTTTCTACACAAGCTAGAACACTTCCCTTACTTCAAAATAATCTCATTAGATGGCTGGGGTGATTATCTCTATCATACACTCAATGAAATGGAGGTTATAGCACAAGAAATGGGGAGGGGGGCAAGGGAGGGGAGGGGAGGAGAGAGGATGGGTGGAGGGAGGGTGATTGGTGAGATCACACTTAAGGTGCATCTCACAAGGGCACAAGTGAAAATACTAAATGTAGAATATAAATGTCTTCATATAGTGATTAAAAGGCCATGAAGGCTATGTGAAATAGTTCAATGAAAATATATCAGATTGTATATGAAGTCAGCACATTGTGCCCCATGATTGCACCAATGTACACAATTTTGATTTAATAAAAATTTTTTTTAAAAAATGGAGGCAGAGCGACGGAGTACAGATTTTAAATTATATAGCCTTTCTCCAGAATTCTGTTCTTAACCTCCAGATTAATCCATGTGGCACATTAAAATAATACTGTGATATGGACAGCCATCCGCTTTATTTCATTTTAACAAATTAAGGGATATTACAACCACAAATTATTAAGGAACTATGATTAACTGACCAGTGAGTGAGAGTAATTTTTACAGGTATATTTTCCTGAGTTGATGAATATGATGATGACTTTACTTACAAACTGTGCATAACATATAATAATTCAGTAAAACTGAGCAAAACTTTTCACACATTAAGAATTTCTAATTCACACAAATAAACTATTTTTACTTGTCATAAAACTTGCTTCATAATAAACCTTCCATATGTTTATGCCCAGCAACTAACAATCAATATTTAATATTTTTAGATAGCCATCTGTTATGGCTAAAATGTGCTCCCCAAAAGACATGCTGCAACCCTAAACCCCAGTGCCTCAGAATGTGACCTTGTTTGGGGAAAGGGTCATTGCAGATATAATTGGCCAAGTTAAGATGAGCTCATAATAGAGGACAGTGGTGCCTTAATCCAGTACGGCTGGTGTCCTTAGAAGAGGGAAATTTAGACACAGACACAGAGGAAAACACCTAGCAAAGACACACTCAGAGGACATGGTCTTAGAAGACAAAATTGATTTTGAGGTTGCACAGCCACAAACCAAAGTGCACCTGATGGTCTCTGAAGCTGGAAGATATAGGAAAAGATTCTTTCCCATAAGCTACGAAGGAACATGGCCCAGCCAACCCCTTGCTTTGGGCTTCCGGCCTCTAGAACTGTTGGAGAACACACTTTTGTTGGTTTTAGTTTCCCAGTTTGTAGCATTTGGTTGTGGCAGCCCTAGAAAACAAATATGATATTCAAATACGTCATCGCTGACCTAATAGTCAGAATAATCATTCTTTAAAAACCAGGTTTCCAGAATAATATCGGAAAACTTAATTTCTTGGTTGAATCAACAGATTGTGATTTGTTAAAGACATTTTCTTAGTCGGATGAAATCAACAGAAACATCACATTCTTGGACTCCTAATTGTGGACAAACCCTATCAGGCAATTTATAGCCTGATGCACAAATCACTTTCAAGTAAGTGTATGCAAACTGTGTACTAAGGCATTGAATGTGACATGCACCACATGTTCCCCTTCAGGAATAGGAAAGGCAGCCCATAGACCAGTCCTCCAGCTCCTCAGGTGAGCAAGGCAGTTTTGGGAGTTCCCTGGGAACTGGCAAGCGCACCAGCAATTAGCAAGGACTAGCAGGAAACTTGCCATCTCCTCCTCCTGGTGCTGGGACTATCTGGGTTAGAGATTCTGTGCACTTGGTAGTATTCGTCAGAGACTATGAAATAATTTGGTATTATGTTTGGGCCACTAAAGGTGTAATGATCGTGTTCATGAGAAAAATACCCTCTTTGTCTAATAATTGCAATTAAAAAGATCAGACTTGGGCATCTTCTCCCTTGGAAATATATAGCAGAGATAGTAACTTGAGATTTTGTCTAAGGGCAAAATATAGAAGAAAAATTCAAGGGCTCCTAAACAGAAGTCATTCCTAAGTTTAAACCAAAATATTTCAAACACAGATCTCAAACTATGATAGTAACTTTAGTACTTCCAATCAGTCATACCTCTCAGACAATGCACTGATAAAAGTAAAACATTTTAACAGCTGGGTGATATCTTTAACTAAATGAGGAATAATTTAATTTGTGATACATACTATATATCAAAATTAAATATTCGTATCTCATTGTCTGTTCCGAAATATTTTCAGTTTGCAATATACTCACTTGGACATAAGAAAAGGTATTCTAGCCTCCAAGAAAGATTTAAAAATCACTTTAAATAGACAAACAAAAAATAAATTGTTTAAAATATGACCTTTTGTAAAAGAAACTGTTTTAATATTCGACTAAAATTAAGTAAAATGTGCTATCTGGCCTTGCAGTTCTGTAAGAATTCACTAATAGGCTCATAATCAGAGGATCCGAATAGGTAGGAAAATCCTATGTGACCAAAGATTTAACTTAGTACAACTATGTGAAAGGATAAACTGTATTGATATGTTGGATCATGATGATTTCAGAAAAAAATACTAGGGCAAAGCACATTTCTTAATGGATAGTCCCTACCATAAACATCATTTCATACCTTCAATTAGGGATATGTGTTTGATGTTTAAATTTCTGGCTAGATATTCTTATACTTTAATTCTTTGGAAGTTAAATGGCTGGTTAAGAAAAAAAACACATAGGTTCGTCAGCCTTCTAAGTGACTGTAGCTAATTTTATAGAAAAGAATCTTATTTTGCTTAAAGAAATATGATATCAAAAGCATAAAACCTTATGGTAATTATTGATGTGTGGAAATACTGCTAAATGCTGAACAGGAAGATTGATCAAACTGAGACTTAGAAAACATTATTTTAGGTCTGTTGGAAATATCTGTGTGTGAGGAGAGCGGGAGAGAGGCACAGAGGGGAGGAAGGCGGAGGAGCCTGAGGAATACAGTGGGATACATGAGCTTTTTATAAAGAAATTCAAAGGGATTTTCAAAAATCCGAACTTTAAAACATACTACAATTATTACCTTATCAATATTGCCAAGCTGTTAAATCAGATATAATCTCATGAAGGCCAAGGAAAATCACCGGTAAGGCAGTGTGTTGGTAAACAGAAGCCTTAATACGTCTTGCATAGGAACTCTCCAAATAAAAACATCCTCATGTCATGATTAGTCCAGCTTGCCTTGCCCATTTCTTTTTCCCTCTCCTACCACACTATAAATGTTATTTTGGAGATGTAGCTGGTAGTGGGATTACACCAAGGATATAAAAGGCTTTATTAAATATAAACCATTTTTCCCTATAATTAACCAGAATCATAAAACTTGCTCCAGATCACTCTTACCAAGAAGATGACGGGAGATGTGTGGAGTACTAAGTGGTGAGTATTGAGTGTAGACCAAGGACAGTTAGTATGTAACTGTGCTGAAGAGCAAACGCTAGGGAAAACCCAAATAACTAAGTCCATTACATGCTTTCATGATGGAATGCTATCTTAAGGTTACATTTTTAGAAAAATGCGTCATTAATATTTGCAAAATTACATACCTGCCTAAAAATCATCTTAGCTCCTTTCCTGTATGTATTTTGAGAACTTTTTTATCTTGAATTTTGAGCTCTAAAAGTCTTTTACATTTTAAAAATGATATTAATATAAATCTCTGTCGTATAAATCTCATAAGTCATGTTTTTGATAAATTCTAAGCAAAATAATTCCACTTAGGGTGGGCATAGTGATAAATTTCATTGTCTCAGAGAATGTCGGTAAGGTAAGTTCTCCGCAATCTGAAGTTCCTTATTGATTTTACTTAACCCGCAGGACCCAATTTAAAATAAATTCTTTGCTTGAAATGGAGATAGGGAAAGAATTCTGGAGTGGAGAAATCCTGGTGGCATATACACAAATCAAATGTCAGTTTCTATTTGTTGTTTCCTTCCTAATTGTTTACCTAGTCTTCGTTTTTTTGGCAGGAATGGAGCCTCGGGCACCATTTTAGGGATTTTAGAAAAGTTGGGACTAAGCCAGAGGACCCATCCTGTCCATAAGTTTCAAACCCAATTTCTCTGGACTTCAATGACTCTCCAGAAAAGATGGAAGGCCTGAGAAAGTGGAATTTGGGAAAGCAGTCCCAGGAATGAAGTTATTTCTAGGTGAGAAGGAAAGTCCTTAGCTCAGTATAAATACTAAAATTCATTCTTTGACTTTGAAATCACTTTTTTTTTCCCTAGGAGACACTTTATTTATATTTACTTGACAAAGATTATTGTGACCACTTTATATATGAAAACGAGGTTGGTTATCAGTTATTGATTGCTCTATCCTCATACAACAGTTTCAACATCCAAGGGGCAGAAGGGTTGGGTTATTGTCCTTTAGAATAAAGTCCAGGCAGCTGCCCTGAGCACTTACACCCATAACTACTTGTGCTGGCACATAGGTGGGACCGTCCTTGAGAACTGGTGCTCAGCCTGGGCTACCATACTACAGTGGTCTGCAATAAAATTAAAGAGCCCTCCATGTTTTGAGAATTTTAAAATGTGATTGAATTTTGCCCCATTTATAAAAGGGATTCTCTCTCATCACCAACCTTCCTGATTACGTGCAATGACACCACCAGCCTTGCGTACCCCCGACTCGGTCGTGATCAGAGCAGGGAAAATACTGATGTCTGTCCCTCTGCAGCGCATTCAGGACCCATCACTTCATATCTGTTCCTGCTCCAAACATTCCTTCTATGCATTTTCTTTCTCTGCTATTGAAGCCTCTCTTCATCTGTCATTGCTCACTCTCGTTCAAAGACAATTTTAAATATCAATGCTTCATTCCTTCTCACTTCAGAACAAGGATCGATTTTCACTGACAAGAGCCTGTAGCACCCCACCCTCACCTTTCATTGCTATTCTTGAGGCTCATCTTAGTGGAGACAATAAACTGTGTGAAAAAGGCCATCGTGATCCCTCCACCCTGACCCAAACCCAGCTGGAAACACACCGCTCAACGGGGTCTTCTTCCGTGTCAGCTTCTCCTTCCCGTCCCTCGTCTGGCCCTGCCAGGCCCAATCTCTTTCTAACATAATCTCCACCCCATCCAAGAAACTGGTCCCGTGCATGTATAAACTGGCATAAAACACACACCCTTTCCGGTTCAAACAGCACCTGCCTCCTGGTCTCACTTCTCAGAATGCTGTTCTAACTATCCACAGTCAGAGTATTCTGGGACACTTGGAGCCACTGTTTCGGTCTCTTTAATGAGGATTTCCTTCCTAATTTGTGAAGCGTATACATTTAAAATCTCTCTCACCTGTCCTGTTTCCAGATTTCACCGTATCTCCTCTGCAGTAGCATAAGATGATTTTCAACTACCTTGTTTAAAAGCCTCGTATCTCTATTCGCATTGCCATCTAGTAAATATTTTAACAAATATCTTCGGCAAAAACTCTATTAGCATAGCCTAACAATGTTCTTGTTTAACAAGTTTGAATAATACATCCTTCTTCCCCTTTACAAAGCTCGGTGTGTGCACCTGTATGGGCAGATCCACTGCAGCCACAGTAACCTCCTTGACAGATGGATCCAATTACTATATTCTGCTCCTAAAAATTAGTAAGTCTTCACCTTCCCTAGAATTAAGCGAGTATCATGTATCCTGACTTTAAAGCCTCTGTTTTATAACTCACCTAAATATCCCACACCTCGGGACATGGTGCTCAAACCAGACTCTTCTTTCTCCAGAATGACATTGACTTACCCCATTTCTACGTGAGACCCCATAACTTTTCCATATTTATAGCTCTGAACGTTCTTCCCCTCCTCCCTGCCCACCTGGTGTCTCTGTCCAGCTCTGGGCAGAGTCTCCTCTGCATACTCAGGCACATTCAGCCTCCAGGAAAGATGGCCTTCACCTCCGGGAACTGCAGTGAGCTCCCTCCTCCTGTGTGGACTCATCATCCTCCGTGTCTCTCTCTCTCTCTGGACATGCTCCTGACGGTGCTCACCCTCCACGCACCGAGACTGCGAAGGCGTCGTCAAGAGGAAAGGGGGCTACAGAAACCCAGCCAGCTTCAAATGCTGAGAGCTAGACAACTACTTCACAGTTGCACTACGCTTGTCCTCATTTTTAAAATGCAGGTAATAAATATGCACTATCTAAAATAGTACAGAAAACGTTTGGCACCAGTCAGGTGCCCAATGAAAGGTTGGGGGTTTTTTTTGTTTGTTTTCTCTTTATGAAGAGGACTAACTTTCTCCTGTTATCTGCTCCCTGAGGAATCAACTACTTCTTCTTCTTTTTTTTTTTTTTTTTTTTTTTTTTTTTTTTTGAGAAAGTGTAGAACTTTTAAAACGTGGCTTCAAAAAGCAAAAAACAAACACACAAATCTGGGTTTTAGCGAATAAAT
>CAUYRH010002654.1:0-49285 GCA_963574655.1 Perodicticus potto
AAGCTTCTGTATAGCCAAGAACACAGTAAGTAAAGCAAGCAGACAGCCCTCAGAATGGGAGAGGATATTTGCAGGTTATGTTTCTGACAAAGGTTTGATAACCAGAATCCACAGAGAACTCAAACTTATTAATAAGAAAAGAACAACTAATCCCATTTAATTGTGGGCAAGGAACTTGAACAGAAGATTCTCTGGAGAAGATAGGCACATGAGCTAAAGACATATGAAAAAATGCTCCTCATCTTTAATCATCAGAGAAATGCAAATCAAAACCACTTTGAGATATCATCTAACTCCAGTAAGAGTGGCTCACAAAATCCCAAAACTACAGATGTTGGCATGGATGTGGAGAAAGGGAACACTTCTGCACTGCTGATGGAAATGCAAGCTAATACGTCCCTTTTCGAAAGAAGTATGGAGAATACTCAGGGATCTAAAAGTAGACTTGCCATTCGATCCTGCAATTCCTCTACTAGGAGTATATCCAAAAGACCAAAAATCACTTTATAACAAAGATATTTGCACTAGATTGTTAATTGGAAGGGTAGACATTTTAAAAATGTTGATTCTTCTCAGCCAGGAGCATGGTGTGCTCTTCCATTTGTTTATAACTTTTGCTGTTTCTTTTCTTAGGGTTTCATAATTCTCCTTGTAGAGACTCTTTACCTCTTTTGTTATGTATATTCCTAGGTATTTCATTTTCTTTGAGCTACTGTGAAGAGAATTGTGTCTCTGATTAGTATACAAAGGCTACTGATTTGTGGATATTGATTTCATATCCTTAAACATTACTGTATTTCTTGATCACATCCAGGAGTCTTGTGGTTGAGTCTCTAGTGTATTCTAAGTATAAGATCATATTATCAGGAAAGAGGGAGAGTTTGACCACCTCGATCCCCATTTACATGTCCTTTATATACTTCTCTTGCCTAATTGCATTGGCTAGAACTTCCAGCACTGTGTTGAATAGTAGTGGCAGATAGAGGACATCCTTGTCTGGTTTTAGTTCTAAGTGGAAAAGCTTTCAGTTTTACTCAGTTTAGCATGATATTAACTGTGGGTTTGTTGTAGATGGCTTCAATCAATTTTAGAAATGTGCCACATACACCTATATTCTTAAGTGTTCTTGTTAGAAAAGGATGCTGAATTTTATCACATGCTTTCTCTGCATCTATTGAGAGGACCATCAGTCCTTGTTTTTGCTTTTATTAATATGGTGAATTACATTTATGAATTTGCGTATGTTAAACCAGCCTTGCATCCCTGGGATGAAACCTATTTGATTGTGATGTATAATTTTTTTGCTGTGTAGCTATAATCTGTTGGCTAAGATTTTATTGAGTATTTTTGCATCAATATTCATTAGTGAAATTGGTCTGTAGTTTTCCTTTTTAGTTGGATCTTTTCCTAGTTTTGGTATTAGGGTAATATTTGCTAGATAGAATATGTTGGGGAAGAGTCCTTCCTTCTCAATGTTTTGGAATAGTTTTTGCAGTATAGGCGTAAGATTTTATAGAATTCTGGTGTGAGGCCATCTGTTCATGGTTGTTTTTTATTGGAAGATATTTTGTTTCTTTGATCTCAGTTCTTGAATTTGGGTATTCAAGAGATCTAATTTTTCTTGGTTAAGTCCGGGGAGAGGGTGTGATTCTAGGTCCACTTCCTCCACATTGTCAAATTTCTGGGCATAGAGTTTCTTATAGTAGTTAGAGATAATCTCTTGTATCTTTGTGATATCTTTTGTTATTATGCCTTTTTCATTACTGATTGATGTTATTAGAGATTTTGCTTTTCTGCTTCTTGTTAATGTGGCCAAAGATTTGTTGATTTTATTTATTTTTTTGAAGAACCAATATTTATTTTTTTATTTTTAAAATATTTTTTTCTTTTTTCTTTTTTTTTTATTGTTGGGGATTCATTGAAGAGCCAATATTTTGTTTCATTAATTTTCTAAATGATTCTTTTATTTTCAATTTCATTTATTTCTGACTGAATTTTGGTTACTCCTTTTCTTTGCTATGTTTGTGAGTAGATTGTTTTTCTTTTTCCATTTCCCAAAGATGATTTATTAGTTTGTTGATGTGCTCTCTTTTAGTTTCTTGGATGTAGGCATCTAATGTAATAAATTTCTGTGTTAAGATAGTATTCCACAGGTTTTGGTAACTTGGAGCTTCATTGTTGTTATGTTTTAGGAATTTAACAATTTCCTCCTTTATCTCTTTCTTGATCCTACTGTTATTAAGCATAAGGTTGCTTAATTTCCATGCATTTGTGTGGGAATGACAGTTTTTTTTTAAATTAAATCATAACTGTGTACATTTATGGGGTACAGTAGTGTGCTGATTTGATATATAATGTTGAATGCTTACATCAAACATTGATTGATTAACATAACCATTACTTCACTTACTTATTTGTTGTGGTCAGACATTTATACTCTACTCTTAATAGATTTGAAATGTACCATTGCATTGAGCACAATAGGTGAGGTCCTACCAAATACACTTCCTCTTCCCATCTTCCTCTCTGAGCTCCCCTTCTCTCCCCCTCCTCTTGCCTCCTTCTTTCTAGACTATAATGGTTTTGTCATTTGTATGAATGTGTATGTGATTATACATTGGTTAGGTAATAGTATGGAGTACATTGAATATTTTTTCCCCATTTTTGAGATACTTTACCAAAATGAATATGATTCAAGGCTGGACATGGTGGCTCATGACTATAATCCCAGCAATCTGGAAGGCTGAGGTGGGTAGATTGCACGAGCTGAGGAGTTTAAGACCAGCCTGAGCAAGAGTGAGACCCACCTCTCAACATAGCCAGACGTTGTGGCAGGTGCTTGTGCTACTTAGGAGGCTGAGACAAGAGACTTGCATGGGCCCAAGAGTTTGAGGTTGCCGTTAACTGTGATGCACAGCACTCTACTGAGGGTGACAAAGTGAGACTCTGTCTCAAAAAAAACAAAAAAATAGAATATTTTTCAGTTCTATCTAGGTAAGCATAAAAGATGTAAATTCTCCATCCTTTTTTATGGTTGCATAGTATCCCATGATATACATATACCACAATTTGTTAATCCATTCAAGGGTTGATGGGCATTTGGGCTGCTTCCATGACTTGGTAATTATGAATTGGGCTGCAATGAACATTCTGGTACAAATGTTTTGTTGTAAAATGATTTTTGAATGGCAGAAGAGAATGGTAGGTCTACTTTTAGTTCCTTTGGAATTCTCCAAACTTCTTTCCAAAAAGGCCTTATTAGTTTGCAATCCTAATAGTAGTGTAGAAATGTTCCCTTCTTTCCACATCCACACCAACATCTAGAGTTTTGTGATTTTGTTATGTGGGCTAATCTTACTGAACTTAGATGATATCTGAAAATGGTTTTGATTTGCATTTCTGTGATAATTAAAGATGTTGAGCATTTTTTCATGTGTTTGTTGGCCATTCCCCTGTCCCCCTTCTTCTTCAGAGAAGTTTCTATCTGCTTCTCTTGCCAACAATGAAATGGGGTTATTTGATCTTTTCTTATTGATCAGTTTGAGTTCTTTGTGAATTCTAGTTATCAGACCTTTGTTGGCAATATATCCTGGAAAAATCCTCTCCCATTCTGAAGGCTACCTGTTTGTTTTACTTACTGTGCTCTTGGCTGTGCAGAAGCTTTTTAGTTTGATCAGATCCCAGTAATATATTCTTGGTGTTGCTTCAATTGCCAGGGGGATTCTCCTCATAAAAAATTCTCTCAGGTCAATTTCTTCAAGCGGTTCCCCCTGTACTCTCTTCTAATATTTTTATACTTGCCTGTTTTAAGTTTAAATCTTTTATCCAGTGAGAATCAATCTTCGTTAATGGTGAGAGATGAGAGTCCAGTTTCAGTCTTTTACAGGTCACCAACCAGCACTAATTGTTAAATAGGGAATCTTTTCCCCAGTGAATGTTTTTGATAGGCTCATCAAAGATCAAATGATGATAAGTGGCTTGGTTCATCTCTTAGTTCTCTATTCTGTACATCTTCCACTATATGTTTGTGCCAGTACCATGCTGTTTTGATCACTATGGATTTATAGTGATGGATTTATAGCCTGAAGTCTGGTAACGTGATACCTCCTGATTTGTTTTTATTTCTGAATAATATATTGGGTATTTGAGTTTTTTGCTGATTCCATATAAAAAGAAGTACTATTTTTTCAAGATCTTTAAAGTATGACACTGGTGCTTTAATAAGTATTGCCCTGAATTTGTAGATTGCTTTGGGTAGTATGGACATTTTAACAATGTTGATTCTTCCCAGCTATGAGCATGGTATGTTTTTCTAATTGTTAACATCTTCCGCTATTTCTTTTCTCAGAGTTTTATAATTCTCCTTATAGATATTTTTCACATTCTTTGTTAGATAAATTCCCAGATATTTCATCATCTTTGGCACTATTGTAAAAAGGATAGAGTCCTTGACTATATTTTCAGCTCGACTATTTTTGGTATATATAAAAGCTACTGATTTATAAGTATTGATTTTGTGTTATGAGATGCTGCTGTATTCCTTGATCACTTCTAAGAGTTTTGTATTTGAGTCCCTGGGGTTTTCCAGGTATAAGATTGCATCATATGCAAAAAGTGAGAGTTTGATTTTCTCTGACTCCATTTGGATACCCTTGATTGCCTTTTCTTGCCTGATTGCAATGGCTAAGACTTCCATTGCTATGTTGAATAGCAGTAGAGATATTGGGCATCCTTGTCTAGTTACAGATCTGAGTGGAAATGATTTCAATTTTACTCCATTCAATATGATACTGACTGTGGGTTTGCTGTTGATGGCCTCTATTAGTTTAAGAAATGTCCCAACTATTCCTGTTTTCTTAAATGTTCTAATCATGAAAGGATGCTAGATATTATCAAAAGCTTTTTCTGCATTGAGAGAATCATATGGTCTTTGTTTTTATTTGATTTATGTGATGTATTATATTTAAAGATTGATGTATGTTGAACCAACCTTGTAACCCTGGGATAAAAGCAACTTGACCATGGTGTATAATTATTTTTGATGTGTCATTGAATTCTGTTTGCTAGGATCTTATTGAGTATTTTTGCATTGATATTCATTAATGATATTGTTCTGTAATTTTCTTTCTTTTGGGGTTCCTTTTCTGGTTTGGGGATAAAGGTGATATTTGCTTCATAGAATGTGTTGGGAAGTGTTGCTTCTTTTTCTATGTTTTGGAAAAGGTTATATAATATAGGTACTAGTTCCTCTTTAAGGGTTCGGTATTGATTTTGTATCCTGAGATGCTGCTGTATTCCTTGATCACTTCTGAGAGTTTTGAAATTGAGTCCCTGGAATTTTCCAGGTATAGGATCATATCATCAGCAAGGAGTGAGAGTTTGAGCTCCTCTGACCCTATTTAGATACCCTTGATTACCTTCTCTTGCCTGATTGCAATGGCTAAGACTTCCTTTACAATGTTAAAAAGCAGTGGAGATAATGGGCAACAGAAAACAGTAAATTTTCAAAATAATCCTCTGTCTTTAATAGAAAGACATATTTGAGGAAAATATTTACTAACCTAACCTAATCAGGGCATAAAATACGTGAAGTCCTGAGGATAAGGTCCAAGGGCGTAAGAAAATGGAAGGACTAGAAAAGAGAACTTGACAACCAAGAACAAATCTTGAAAAAAGAAACCATAAAAAAAGCGAAGATAAGGTCAGGATCCAGAAGACCAGGTCCTGATGGAAACCACTCTCAGGGAAAGAGAAAGTGTAGACAGTGCTCTATCCCTAAGGGGGACACCTTGTGCCAAATGGATAATTTTTTACCTTTTGCCCCACTCCCACCCACTCCCCTTTTGAGTCTCCCTTTTATGCCCCTCTGTGATGACTAACCTTGATGTTAACCAAGGTTAAAGGGAAGGTCACTAATTTTACTCTATGAGTTTACTCATGGTAGTCAAAGTGACTTTTACAAAAATATAAAATGTCATTTCCCTACTTAAACTCTTACTGACCATCTCTTGCCCTCCGAATCAAAACCAATACCCTGAGATGGCCTCTTGGTCTTATATAATCTGCCGCACTCCCAGTTGCCCACTGGGCTCCAGCCACACTGACCTGAGCTTTCCCATCCCAGGACCATTGCACATGCAATTTATGCTTTCTGTGACCCTACTCCTGGTTCTTTTCAAAATCAGGCCTTCCAAATATATCAGGACTATGCCTAAATATCACCACTCAGAGGTAGTTCTTCTTTCCTCCTATCTTTTCTCCCATAAGGCGGGCTATTGTCTAACGCTGCCCTTATGGTTTCCTCCTTGGTATCAATAACACACCAAAATTCATCGGTTCTTTATGTATTTGTTTACTATCTATCTCCTACATGGGATGTAAGTCCCTTGAGGGCAGAATTTTGTTTAGTTTCTTCACCACTGTATGTGACATTGTTTGGGGGGGGGTTAGCAAATAGAATAAGAAAATGAAAATGAAGACATCAAAGAACATTTTAAAAAGAGATAAGAAAGGGCTTCTCTAAACTTAGAGCCAGTCCAGAAATCATATACATATATTAGATATCAAGTCTAGCCCAAAAAGTGTACCAACCCCGGGGAAAGGAGCTCCCATTTACCACATTGGAACCCCCACTTCTTAGCCTCCCTGAGGAGCCACCTGTAGGAGTGAGGTCACTCTGGAAGTTCTAGTTCCATCAAATTCCCTTATAAATGCAAGAATCACCCCAGCCAATCAATGCCACGTGGCAGAGAAGAGCTGTCCCTGCTGAGTTCTGCCTGAGTTGCATAATCCTGGGTGTATTTTAAGCTGGAACATTGGTATAATAACAATACCAATAACTCACCAAAAACGTGTGTTATCTTTTTTTGAATCCGGGATTGATGAAATCATAGATAATTGTTAGAATTTAGTGTTTACACTCCAGCCTGGGTACTGTCTGCAACTTTATATGTATTACCTCACTTAATCCTTACCACGATCCTGATCCTGTGGCCGCGGTTCTCAACCAGTGGGTTGCAACCCCTTTGGGGGTTGAACAACCCTTTCACAGGAGTCGCCTAAGACCATCCTGCATATCAGATATTTACATTAGAATTCATAACAGTAGCAAAATTACAGTTATAAAGTAGCAACTAAAATAATTTTATGGTTGGGGGTCATTACAACAAAGAAACTGTATTAAAGGGTCTCAATATTAGGAAGGTTGAGAACCACTGCTATAAAGTAATTAATAACTAGTTTCCCAATTTGAAGATGGGAAAACTAAGTCTCCAAAAAGTTAAGAAACTTGCCCAAAGGGAAACCAGCTGGTACAACTAGGGAAACCAGCTGGTACAACTAGGACTTAGACACAGGTGTTTCAGATGCTAAACTCTATGCCCTTAAACGTTACTTAATGTATGACTTCATTGTGTAAACTCACAGAAAATACACATTTATATTCAAAATGTCAGTTTAAGACCTATTTTCCTAAACTGTATTTTTTTTTCCAGGTATAAAATCATATCATCTGTGAAGAGTAAAAGTTTGATCTCCTCTGACCCTACTTGTATACCCTTGATCACCTTCTCTTGCCTGATTGCAATGGCTCACTTTGTCACTCTCAGTAGAGTGCTGTAGCATCACAGCTCACGGCAATCTCCAGCTCCAAGGCTTAGGCAATTCTTTTGCCTCAGCATTCCGAGTAGCTGGGACTACAGGCACCCGCCACAACGCCCGGCTATTTTTTGTTGCAGTTTGGCCAGGGCTGGGTTTGAACCCACCACCCTTGGTATATGGGACCGGTGCCCTACTCACTGAGCCATGGGAGCCACCCCCTAAACTGTATTTATATATTGTTTTCTGCTGCTTTGAATTGTCATCACTAAGATTTACTAACCACTTACAAAGTGTCAGGAATTTTACTCACATGGTCTTGTGTAGAGTCTCTCCCCGTGCTTTTGTCTCCTTACCCCACCAAACCTTAGGTAATTTTATAATAACTATGTTCCACCAAAAAGGAACCTGAGGACCAAACAGCTTAAATAACTTGCCCTGAGCCATAAAATTATTTAACCATAATTCACAGTTAGGTTTTAACCTTATTTAAATCCTCAAATCTGTGATAAAAGGGATTTAGCAAAAATATCAAACATACACAAAAGCAGTGAAAATCAAATTTTCTTAGGTACATCAGAAACCATAAGGGGGAAAGTAGGTGTGTGTCTGTTAAAAAGGATCGAGTTTCTTTATTAAAGGATTTTGTTTGTTGCTGAAAAGACTACATTTTACATAATTTCAGCATTGATTAATTTTACCAAATGAACATCTTTAGGTATCATTTACTTTTATTAAAATAGCATATTTAAAACTCCTAGTCCTGGAACCAATTTGGTCCGTAGTGTTTTTAAGACACAGGAGAAAAGCTTGAGGAAATGTTAGCAAATGACCATGATCTCATTGTTATGCAACTATTTCTGAGAATAATTTTCGAAGGCTAGCTAAAAGCTTAACTTCAGCCTAGTTTTGGAAGGGATGCAGAAAGAGGCCTTGATGAGGAATGAGGGCTTTGGGTGCAGCTCTGGGCTCCGTTGCTGACTCACTGCTCTTGGGAACTGGCCTTTCAAAGTCTAAAACTGGCCTTTGCATTTGGAAACTCAAACGGCAGCACTTAATTCCCCATCATGTCTGAGCACTTCTCAGATCTTTTCACAGTCATGTTCTCTGACCCGGTTTCTGTCCTTAGCTGGACAAGCCATGCTTTGCCAGCATTTAGTTCTGTAAGGATCATACGAGGTACACTCCACAGAGCACTTAGCAGTGATCTGTTCACAGCCAGCCATCCCCAGGGTTAGCTGTCATCATCCTGTCATCGTCAGCACCAGAGACATTGGTTTAAGTGCTCTGTTTTATGTTTCTTCCTTGATTTCCAAAGAGTTGGGGAGAGGAGTAACGCAAAAATGACACAGAGTAAGGAAGAGGATCTAAAAGAGGGAAGGTGAGAGGAAGGAGTAAGGGAAGCAAAGAAATATTGAGTGTAAAGCCAAAGCCATTATAATTACATGTTATATTCTAAGTAGATTTTATTGTTTTATTTTAATTTTTTTTTTAAAGATAGAGTCTCGCTCTTTCACCCTGGGTAGAGTACTGTAGCATCATAGCTCACAGCAACCTCAAACCGGTGGGTTCAAGGGATCCTCTTGCCTCAGCTTCCTGGTAGCTGGGACTACAGGTGCCTACCACCTTGCCAAGATAATGGCTTTAGGCTGCTCTTCAACTCCTAGCTCAAGTAACCCACCTGCCTCGGTCTCCCACAGTGCTAGGATTATAGGCGTGAGCCACTGTGCCCGGCCTTCTAAGCAGATTTTAGTTGGGACATTTTAAAGTTCATTCCAGAGTGTTTTTGAGAATTTCCTAAAAATCCAATTGTTGTCTTGTCTATAAATAAAAGCTTAAGTTCATACACGTTCTGCAATCTTTATAGTTTTGTATTTATACAATTACATTTACAAATAAACTGACACATATATAAGAGCATTTATTTTTGCCTTATTAAACTTTATTACCAAAGGAGAATGCTCTACAATGAACAAATATTTATTGGTGAATATAGTTGTGCTATTTTGATTGTTCAGTGAGTCAACAATTTACGTTGCTAAGTTTTATATACAGGGTGTTCATAAAGTTCATGTGCAATTTAAAATAGTGGATAAGTATAAAGAGAAACCTGTGATATCTCCCCATGAGTTCTAGAATCTGGTAGCCCTGCCTGGACTTCTCTACAGCCACAATCTGGAGAACTTGAGACCAGCTGCATCTTAGGTGCACAGACAATCCCTGTCTCATCAGTCCCCAACAAATCCTAGTGTCCCTGCCACAGAAGCTCTTTGATGACCACTGGCACTTAGCATTGGTCATAAATTATTGTCTGTCTTCCAGTAGAAAATTTTTTCTGCACCCATGTCCTGAAAAGAAGACAAAATATAGCCCAAGTTGGCTTCATGTTTCAAGAAAAACAGGTGAGTGTATTTCTCTGCAGGTGTGTCTGCTTCCACTGATTTAATGATATGGTTCACTCTTTTATATTATGCCCCTCATCCTCCTACATGGGTGAATTTGTAGCCCTTGGGAAAGCAGTTTATATATTACTGGTGACAAAGGGACACCTATAGCTCAATACTTTTAAGTTTAATCTTGCTACTGCTTTAGGCTTCTGTCTTCAAAAATAAAGCAACTAGTCCAAAAGACCCCAGACTCCTCAGAATTATTTACTCCAAGGAAGGTTTAATGAAGGATGTTGAACACACTTTGCTGTATGTTAACATATGTACACTTACTATTCGTCCATTACACAATGTCCTCTTATGAGAACACATTCTGTAGAAAATTGCTAGGATTTAATAGTAATAAAAGATTTGCCTCTGCATATGAAAACACTTGCTTTATTTGGTCAGAAAATAGAAATGATGTAATCTAACATATTCCCCTCTTTGTCTTAGCTTCCTGGACCAAGATAAGTAAAAATAAAATAAAAATAACCTTGCTATCTTGCTAAAGCACATTTCCAAGTAAAGAATTTCCAAAAGTATTAGTCACCGTGTGTGAGATACTATGTGTTTGAGGGTTACAAGTTCCATTATTTAAAGGTATCTTCCTACACAAAACTTGAATTATTTCTTTTCTAAATGTAGGCTCATCTAACTAGGGTCTTTCAGACACCCATTTACTCAAAAGCAGAGGGGGATAATCTGAGAACACGACATTATTTCTACTTCTTTGCTTCCATGAAGATACATACTTCCCTGTCCCCCGGCCCCGTCGCAGACCGTATTTTCCAGAGATGGTCCCATCTGTGGGTACCTTCCACCTGTGTGTTCCTCTTGTCTTATAACTGGCATGCTTCTTGCCACAGGTGGAATCTGTGTTTCTTCCTGACTTGAATCCGGGGAGGGGCTCGTGACATGTCCTACTAATGGAGTGTGGTGGAGGTGACAATAAGGGATTTCTGAGAGTGGGTCATTAAAGGTCTTGCAGCTTCCACCAAAGAGCTCTCTCTCTGGACATGCAGCAGGGGCCTGCTGAGCCAACTCCCTGAAGCTGAATACTGGAGACACGTGTAAAGAGTCTACTGACAGACACCTGCCCCAGACCCCAGCCGTGCTGCCCTCCCAGTAGCACACACACAGGCACCACACATCTGAGTAGAGAAGCCGCCCAGAAGAAGCCAGTCCCAACCACTATCTGGCTATAACCTCACGAATGACCCCCTGTCACTCCTATCCAAGCCCCAATTCTTGACCCACTGAAACTAAATAATTAGTTTAAATAATTAGACAGAAAATAAATAATTGGTATTGTTTCAGGCCAGTCGGCTTAGAGGTAGTTGGCTGTGCAGTCACAAATAACTACCACACAGCACCTGAAAACTATTCATGACGCTCCACAACATACCTCATTGATTTCAGTGCCATCGGCAGTGTTATACACAATTCGGTAACCACTGATCTTTCTTGAAGTTGGGTCCCAGGTTAATCGAGCACTGTTGGAGCCAACGTTGGAGATTCTCAGATTTCGTGGTGGACTTAAAGGCACTTGACCACAAGTAGAAGAGAAAATAATTAAAATTTCAAAATAATTACATGTTTCAAAGAAAAACAGCAGCCCTGACTTCCAAACTATTTACATAGGAAAGAGGTCACCCAGATAATAAGTTATGCCTCTGAAATAACCAGTGATTTTTCTCATAAAAATTAATAATATTCTCTATTAACAAAGAAGAAAAGTTTCTCTTGTAGAGAATGAATAGTAGTAACAAGGTACACGTGCTTAGAAATAATTGAGATGGAGGTAAATTTTCTATGCCGATCATTATAGTTGGATTTTAATAAGAAGCCTAATGGATCAAAAACAAGAACATCTTAGCTCTCCCACCATGCGCCTCTGGCAAAGCCACTTCACTTCTCAGCTCTACCATCTCCCGTGTGTAAAACCAGAAAGTCCCCATTTGCCAGCTCCACGTGGTATCTATGAGACATCCCAACTTAACTACCTCCTCCTCATTCAGTCCTTCCCTTTGAGCAAATGGAACCCTAGGCTTCCTGTCACTCATCCCCAAACCCTTGGCGTCTTTCTGTATTCCTCTTCATCTCATGACCCACTTCTAATTCATCATCAAACCCTTCCATGTTTACCCAGATATACCCCCCACTGCTCCCATGTTGGTGGAAGCCACTATCTCCTCTCGGCATGGACTTCTGCCGTGGTCTCCCAGCCAACATCCTGGCTTCCATCTTCCCCCGTATAACTATTCTTTAATGAATACTTAGAATGCCCCTTTAAAAACACAAGCCAAATCATTTCACTCCCATGCACCAAACTTTCCAACTGGCTCTCTATACCTTGAGAGTATATCCACATTTCTTACAATGGTTTTTATGGCCCTCTGTAACTGGTCCTCTGCCATCTCTCTGCCCCCACCTTCCGGCCCCTGTTCCTGCTGTCACTGGAACCTGCCAAGCATGCTGAGTGCTTTCTGTACTAACTCTTACATCAACCGCATGCTGGAAGATTGTGGCAAATCCAAAAAAGTTCCATGGCTTGCCCTTTGTCACCCGGCTAAAATAGGAGTTAAGCTAGGATTCTTATTTTGGCTGCTATGAGTCTAAAGCTTATGCTATTCCTTCTTTATTCTGACCCAGCATTTGGATTTAGACAAAGACAGATACAGGTGGGATTTTCTGGAGGATGCTAAAATGCAGTTCTAGCATCCATACCACTCATACAAGATTGAAAAAATAAGTAAAAGATGTGATTTTCCCTAAATAAAATACATGATTTCTTGTATACATGATTATTAGCTATTAAGAGGTTTCAACCTCAGCTATAATAGTAGTTCCAATTCAGAATCCCAACGTTTATGGGGCTTTTATGACAGCATTTCATGTGAACGACTGTACTGCTCACGTGTTGTTTCTTGTCCTGTAACAGGGTCGCTGGCCTCTTCTCCAAACATGGCATAAACCGTGACCGTGTATTCTGTATTGGGCAACAGCTCGCTCAGTTCAATATCTGTGTGGGTCTCTCCGATTTTCATCTGAAAAGAACATATGTTATTAGACCATTTGCCATTGGGTGTTATTCATGCAGATCTGAACTGAATAAAGGTGAGGCTTCATGGAATAAGACTTTGAGTTTCCTCACAGTCCCTTCATCAAACAGACTTCAGTAATCATTTTTTAATTGTCTCGTGTTACTCTGTATTAGGAACAGATACTGTGGAACCATATAAAACTGAAAGTACCCATGTGTGCTGTGTTAGGATAACTCCTTACATCTGGACAAACAGCAACTGCAGCCAGAATAACAGTGTCTAGTATCCTACGTGTGGTGCCCAGGGGAGTGTGGGTGGCTTTGAATCAGAAACATTCCCTAGAGAGCGTGAGCTCCATGCCAACGTGCTGGAGGCAGGGCCAGTGGGCATCATTCACTATTGGCTAATTCTAACCAGTTCTCTGGCTGGGTGCCCAGTTTTTGCTTCTAGCTCCACCGAGCTGGGACAGTCTTGCTTCTGCATTCAACAAGGGGCCTGTCCAGCTGGATTTAAGGCCCTTCTAGTATTCAGAAGAGATAAATCCACCTTGACACCCTACTTGGCAATTTGCTTTTTGATTGCAGGATAACCCTCACTGAGCCTTGGATTCAGTCAGACTAGCCAACATTCACAGCTGAGTGATAACAGAGTGACAGGATACTTTTATGTTTGGGAAAGAAAAAAAAAAAAAGCCTCCACAGATGCTCTGCAGGCTATTGTCAAGTTAACATTTTTAATTTTGAAATATCTTAACCTATGCATATAACACAAACATTTAGAAAACTATACATGTATAATACACCCTGATGTAGACACTACTCCAATTTAGTATCAAAAATATTGTCATATTGACTTCAGATTTTATTTTTAAAAAGAACCGATAAACTCAAATGAAACAAGTTCTTTCTCGTTCTGTCTGCTCACCATCTCTACCTGAGGCTGATCTCAGTGCTCTGTGTTTGTACGTCTGCACATGCACATACGTATCCGTAAACAACAGATGGTCCCGTGTGTGTGTGTGTGTGACAAGTGTGACAACGCACAGAAGGGAACCATAGTTATAATTTGTTTTGTTTTCTCTGTCAATCTTACAGCTTAAGGTTTACCTGTGCTAATTCACAAGGACAGAGTTGACATTATAAATTCCTTTTTGTATTCTATTGTATAAATATATCACTATTTTCCATTCTTCTATTGACAAGCATGTTATTCACAATGTTTTATTTTGACCACGTGTCTGCATAGATATTTCCAAATATAGTAGATATCTTTAACAACATGAAATACTTCAAAATATTCTCCAAAGTAGCTGTGCCAATTTACATGCTCACCAGTAGTTTGGGAGTGATTTTTCCACATGCTCACTAATACAAGTCACTATCAAACCTGACAATCGTGCTGTTTTTCTTTGGTTTTGTTTTTTTGCTAATGTGTTGGTAAACTAGTATTCCTTTAACTTTAATTTTTCTCTTCCTAGGGAGAGGCTGAGAATCTTTTCAGCAACTTTCAAAGTCTCTTGTCTGCCAAAATTAGACCAACTTTAAACACAACTAGGCAAAAACTGGAAATAAGAAGAATAAGAAATAATAAGAAATGCATGTCTCTAATGCTCTATTCTTGACACTATGTTTTTGACTTTAAATATTTAGGTCATCAGAAGCAGGTTTTAGACAATGTTAGAGAACCGAGTTCCAAACTGCCTCGCTCATTCACTCCACCTGCATTGTCAAGACACTTCCAAGTGCCAGAGACACTTCCTCCTCATTCTTTAAATATCCACCTTATAGCTATTGTCCCTATACAATAAAATGAGGACTAAAATAAACATTTGAAAGTCAAAGATTCATCATTTAAAATGGAATAAATTCAAAAATTCACATTAACGAGATATAATGGTCTATCTCTCAAATTACTAAGAAAAAAATTAATTCATGTATATTCATGTATATGGGGGAAACACTTATGAACTGCAGATAGGAAAATAAATTAGATAAAATTTCTCTATAACCATTTGTCAATACCAAGTATAAGCCTTAATAACTTGCATACCTTTTTGGGAAAAAAAAACTCTATTTCTAGGAATTTATCCTGAGAAAATAATCAAACAATCATGCAAAGATTTATGGTAGGAATATTCACCAAAGCATTATTTATACAACTATCTAAATGTCTAATAACACAAAATTAATTAAACATTACCATTCAAACCAACAGTGGAAGACTATACCTGTTTAAAATGACTATATTAAGATACTCTTCAAAGGTATGGAAAAATATTCCCAAGAAACAAAATGAAAACAGTAGGCTACCAAACCATTTCCATTTGTTGTAGTAAAAATGCATTGACAAAGACTGTTAAATAAAGGTTAACAACGGCTGTCTCCAGGTGGTAGGATTACAAGGTATTTTTTCTTTTTGCTAATTTGAATTTTCTACTTTTTTAATATATTATAATTTTACAATAAAGAAAATTTATTCTGTGGAAGTCAGAGATTCTAGGAGTCTAGTAGGTAGTAGGCAGTTACCTCTTTTTCATCCCCAGCCACACCCTCTGTTAGGGGAGCATAAAGGATCAGATAACCCGAGGCCCCTGGTACTGGGTCCCATCTGACCCGCAGACTGTTCTCAGTCACGTCGTACAGTTCAAGGTCGGATGCCATGGGCAAAGCAACTGCAAGAGGAAAAATTTTTGTAAATGTTCAGTCATTTATAAGTATCCTGAAAAAATGAAATAATTAAAAAATAAGACTGACCGTATTTGAAGGGTAGAGAGAAAGAGATGAAGGATAAATTGCACAGGCTTAAACAGTATCAATGAAAAACATGAACCATTATTGGTTCTAGGCCCTTCATAATGTGGCCCTGTCTACTCTTCCAATCCAATGTCAAATTCGGGACTTTGCTTACACTTGCAGCTCCTTGTATGCACTTCTCCTGGAGTGCTGGCAGCACTTCATGACACTAATTGGTTTGCATGTTCTTGGTTTGCATGCCCTCCCTTGAGTAGACTAAGATATCTTGAAGGAAGAATTGTCCCTGAACTATTCCTGCACAGTGAGGGCATGAACACTCACCTTACAGATTGTTGCCAGCACTAAATCCAACAATGTACACAGAATGATTTCCTAGCACCTGGCACATTGCTATGAGTTTACATTGCTATAGTACGCACTGTTTACATTATTATTGTTTTATCAGAGGCAGATTTTTTTTTTCTTTTTCTGAGACAGAGTCTTACTCTGTCACCATAGTTAGAGTGTGGTGCATCATCTTAGCTCACAGCAACCTCAAACACCTGGACTTAAGCAATCCTCTTCCCTCAGACCCCCGAGTAGTTGGGACTACAGGCACCTGCTATGATGCCTGACTAATTTTCCTATTTTTAGTAGAGACAGGGTATCACTCTTGTTCAGGCTGTTCTCGAACCCTTGAGAATTTGAGCTCAAGGGATACACCATATTTTTAAATCAAGTTTTCATAGAGCCTAACACATAAAAGGTACTAAGTTAATGTGCCTGAGTGTCATAGTGAGACCCTGGCTCTAAACACACAAACAAACCAAACAGACTACCATTATTCATCATTATTCTCAATTCTCTGTATATGTATATTGTGTGTGCTATCATATATGTTATTATCATCATCCCCAGGAAAGGAATTATTAGTATTCAGAAGCTTGTTTTAATTACAATGATATGAACAATGAAAACAGATGTAATATAATTTTCTTGGTCTTCTACTGGGTGGGAGCTCCTTCTCTACCTCTACTGATCAATTCAAGCACAGTTCTCTATTCATAGTAGGCATTTACTAAATATTTGTTTGATAAATGAATGAATGCATTTTGTACCCTTTATCACCAAGATGGCTCTCTCTTACACATGTCAGAGATTTATAACATCCTTCTCAACACATCCCACCTGCAAAACTGTAGCTATCACATGGACCAGTACCATATACAGCATGGTGACTATCTTCTATGAATTGGATTCAGGACATCCATCCGTGTAACCTAAGCACAATTCCCATCTAGGAAAGGCCAGATAAGCAACATTCTATAAACTTGGGAGTTTAGGTAGGATCAAATACATACGTGTGGTTTCAGTTCCCCGTAGGCCTTCACTAGCAGTGTGGGCATACACTGCAAAGACCGCTATCTGATATTCAGTTAAAGACATCAAGTTTTTCAGCACTATGGAAGACACACTTCCATCCACCACCACCTATTAAAAGAACATTTTGAGGTATGAGAATACAGACCATCTTACATGCAATATTGAAATAAAAAAGCAAAAATACTATGTCTTCAGCAAGACCATTTACTATTTTCTTATTCATGCCACATGCTCTTATCACAGTGACAGTCAACTCTCTTTGAATTCCTACATGAACTATTGTACCTTTTATGGAATGTGTTCAAAAATTTCTTATTAATTCATATGTAACAAATTGTGCTATTTGTAGGCTAATTATTATCCTCTTCATATATACTTACTAATAGTAGATATGATATTTTTTCACGAAACCTTAAGAATCATTTAAAAATTTTATTAGTCATGAAAAAGATAGAACCATTAGAAGCACTCTGACTTTTTTTTTTTTTTTTTTGGTCCAAATGATTTAAAACCCCATGATCTACTTCTGTAACACTTAAAAAATACCAAAACCCCTGCCATATTACTGAAGAAAATTATGAACCATGTCAAGGTCAATCAGAGGTTAGAACAACAAAAAGGAAGGGGTATTTCATCATGTTTTAACATGTTCCCTGGGAATTGCTGTATCAAAGGTAGGAAACGGGAAGGATCCAATCATCTGGCAATAGGTGTTCCCCTCTCTGTTAGGCAAACCATAAATAATCTAGCCACAGACGCTTTATTATGGCTTTTCCATTGCACTAATCTTTAAAAATGTCCAAGAAACTCCAAGCCCTGGAGGACTAGTCCGTTATGTGACCACATAATTTGGAACAGACAGACTTCACTAAGATAGAAAGCTCAGACCACAGAGTAGAAAGAATGCACAAAAGCAAAAGGGGTCCTGACTGGATAATTAGTTACGAACACCCTTTGCTTTAGAAGCCATTCATTTTAAGAAGAAACAGAGGTTGAATTAGAAATGCACGCCCAACCAGTTCTGATGCTTATTTGATGGAGAAATGAGAGAAGATGGAAAAGCTATAACCCAGAGCGACAAATGAATAATGTGGACATGAGGAAATGTACTTCAGTCAAATTATTTAAAATATTTGTGACAGAGTCATTGCCTTATATAGAGACATTTTTGTCTTGTTCTCACTTCTGTATGAGACCTGAGAGAATGAAAAGAATGGTTTGAAAATCCTATCTCCTGATTACCTCGTCTGGTTTTCCACCTCTGCTAGGATGATACACGACTCTGTATTTTTCCACTTTTCCTGGGGCATGAGTCCAGTTAACCATAAAGCTTCTGGCAGTGACTTCAGAAGTCATCAACTCTGTAGGTGGCCCAATGGTGGTGAAGGCTGAGGCTAAATTAAAGCAACACATCAAATAAACATCTTTCCCAAAGTTATTTCTTATGAACCTAAGAAACTCCATTGGTCAAAAATGACTATTGATTTCATGCTGCCTCTAACATTTCCATCTTTAGACAACTTGATTAAGTTATTCATTCTTGCATTTGTTCACTCAAACATTTAAGTGTCTATTAGGTACCGGGCAATATGTTAAGTTCTGATTATACAAACTTAAATAAGACATAGTACTTGACTCCAAGAAACTTTCTTCAATTGAAGAAATTAAAAAAAATTTGTTGAGCACATGTGTATCTAAAGGTACTCTTCTGAGCTCATTAAAAGTATTATATCAATTAATTCTTCATAGTTACTATTATTGTTCACATTATGTAGGTGAGAGGTCCAAGGCACAATGAAGTGAACTATATGACCAAGGTCTTACAATTACAGAGCTGAGATTGATATCTGGACTTCCTTGCACAAGAGCCTATATTTTTAAGCATCAGAGGATATAGCCTCCATACTGAAGAATTCAATAAACACAAATATCTAAAAATAAAAAACAGAAGAAAAAGTTGCTAACATATACTGAATGTTCATAATGAGCTAGATGCTATGTAAGCATTTTGTGTATATTATAGACCTGTTAAAGCACATAATACTGTAAAGATTTGGGGCACGTGCAATCTGAATAGAGAGCAAATACAATGTACAAATGACATAAAGAGGTTGCACATGAGGATTTATCACCTGTTGGGGCACTTGACGCAAAGGGACTTTAACAATCACAATAATGAAAAGCATAGTTTTGATCACTAACTATGGCCAGGAACTGTATTATATGCTTTGTCATCAATCACATGTAGAGTATTTTTGTAGAAAAAGTGAAGCTCTAAAGTAGTCTTACTCCAGAGCTTAGAAAACTCTGTTCAGGATCCTACTGCTTGAATGGCCACTCTAGTCTCCAATAGATCTGGTCCAGGAAAGGGAGATGACAGAAGACAGGACACGTGGCCAGATAGAGCCATTTCACACTCCTGGATACAACAGGGCAAGGCATCAAACCAGACTCTTCACAGAGAACTTGGATACTATTGCCCTCTTCTCAGATTACATCTCTATAAACCAGGTATAATCTGCAGACCAATGATATTGTAAGGGGCAAGAGTAAAAAATTCCATGATAAATTTGCTCCCAGATAGATAGACATGACACTATTCCTCCTGGAGACAAAATTTAAAACGCTGCCAATCATATACAAGACAAGCATAAGAAGACAACAAAAAGCAGAGAGAAAAAGATCAACGGATGAGGGACAACAGGACACAGGAACAACACTATGGTGAGTTCCCTTTTTCTATTTGACTCATATATCCCAGACATGGGGGCAAGTATCAGTAATGCAGAAACACCAAGAGTTACAGACCAAAAACAGAAAAGGAAAAAGCCCAGCTCCCACGAAGCCTGTTCTCTCCAGCCAAAAAAGCAGAAAACGGCCATCTTATCAAGACAAGAAACTTTTAGAAAATAACTGCTCTACTCTAGACAAAAACAGAAAGCAAAAACAAAAACAAAAACAGTAACCACGCCTTCACTTATACCAGCAAATACCAAGTGAGGAGTCAAAACTTCTACCCTTTCTTGGCTGTACTGGGGTGCCCAATATCCACGACCCCCTCCTCACCCCAGTCAGGGTGATGTAATAGAAGATCAAGTAGGGAAGAGACACTCATGCCCAACAGGTGGCAGTGAATCCACTTGGTAGTAATGAGGTGCCACTCCACCTCACTCAGTGATAGGGTGAGAGGAGACCTAGTGGCAATTCAAGACATTCCACTGCCCAGCAGTAAGGAGGCCATCGAAGGGACAGTACTGAGGGCCTCCTTCTCCTCTCAGTGGATGGCATTAGTTGAAGCCTAGTGAATAACCCTTCTCCCCTGAGGATGCTAAAGGAGACCAAATCAGTAACTTTGAGTTCTACCTTTACCAAGCAAAAATGAGGCTGTGCTTCCCTTTCCCCTGTCAGGGTGAATCAGAAGAAGACAGTTTTAAATCAGAAGGTGCAGCCCTCAGAAAATCACTTTCAATACATAATTAGAAGTACAATTCAAACAAACAAAAAATAAAAATTATCTACAAAGAAATAGAAAACTTTAGCAAAGAAGTAGAAGATATAAGGAAAATCCAAGTGAAACTTGAAAGCAGAATGGATTGGACAGAGGGAAGAATCAGTGAACTTGATAGACAGATGACAGAAATTACCTGAACTGAACAAGAGAGAGAAAATGGACTTAAAAAAATTAACTGAGCCTCAAAGACACGTGAGGTCATAACAAAGTATCTAAATTTCATATCATCAGAGTTTTGGAAGGAGAAAAGAAACAAGTCAGGCCCGGAAAAGTACTCGAAGAAATAATGCCTGAAAATTTCCCAAATTTGACAAATCACATAGATTCAAAAAAATAAAGGTACCTCAAGCAAGATAGGCCCACAAAAATTCACACCAAGACACACCATAGTCAAACTTCTGAAAACTAAATACAATGACAAAACTTTTTAAAGCCATGAAGGAGAAATGATATCTCATCTACAGGTGGAAAACAGTCTAAATTATGGGTAATTTCTCATCAGAAGCCACAAAGGCCAGAAGAATGTGGAACAACATTTTTCAAGTGTTGAATTAAAAAATAATCAAACCAGTACCTATATCCAGCAAAATCTCTTTGAGTTTTTTAAAATTGAAATGGGGTCTAGCTATGCTGCTCAGGCTGGTGGGACTATAGGTGCACACCACTGCATCTCACTCTTTGGTTATTTTTGTTTTTCTGTTTTTAATTTCATTGATTTCTGTTTTTTCAATTGATTTCTTTATTTTTCTGATTTTATTTCACTTATACTATTCTGTTAATAGATTCTAAATTCTAAGGGAACTTAGATTATTCCTTGAGAAATTTCCTCAAGAATGAAGGGAAAAATCAAGACATTCCTATATGAAGAAAACTTGAGATTTTTTTTGTCACCTACAGGTCTACCCTAAAAGAATGAATAAAGAAATTTCTCTATACAGAAATAAAATGATAAAAGAAAAGAAATCCTTAAACTTCAGAAAAGAAGAAAAAACAATAGAAAGCATAAAAATCAGAGTAAATATAATTTTACTCTTTTTACTCCTTTGATTTTACTCATTAAATTTTACTCATTTTATATCTTCCTTTGAGTTTCCTAAATTATGTTTGGTGATTAAAGCAAGAATTATAACACTTTCTCATATGATTATAAATACGTAGAAAAGAAACCATTAAGGCAATTATATCATAAAAAGGCATGAGAAAATAACTTAGGGGTAAGTAGGGTTTCTGCACTTCACTCCAACTGGTAAAATTTCAACACTAACAGGCTGTGATAAGTTTTGTGTACATAAAATAATATCTAGAACAACCACTGAAAAAGCTGTGCAAACAGATTCTTTAAAACACACTATGAATAAATCAAAATGGAATTCTTGAAAATATTTGAGTAACCCACAGGAAGAAAGGAAAAAGGAAACAGAGAAATGAAACCCAGACTGGAAAATAACTAAATGTTTTAAACTGTAAGCTTAACTCAAACATATCAATGATTACATTAAATAGAAATAGTCTACGCATACCAACTAAAAGGGAAGGATTAGTATCATGGATTTTAAAATATTCTATCTACATAAAATCCACTTTAAATATAATGATGCAGGTAAGTTGAAAGTAAATGAATAAAAATGTTATATCATGTAAACATCAAGCAAAAGAAAGTAGGAGAGACTGTGTGAATATCAGATAAAGTAGACATCAGAACAAAGAAAATTACCGGCGACAAAGAGGGACAGTGTATAATGATAAATGGTTTATCAGGAAAATACAGCATCCTAAATATGTGTATATACAACAACCACTGCAATATATGAAAAGTAAAAATGGATAGAACTAAAATAAGGTATAGACAAATCCAGAATTATAGGCAAAGAATGTAATATCTCTTTCTTAACAACCTGTAGGATAAATAGGCAAAAAGTCACCAAGGATGTTGAACTCAACAACACCATCAACCAATAAAATGAAGTTAACACTTAATAGAACATGACCACACCACATGACAATTGGAGAATATACATTCATTGCAAGCAACTACAGAGCATAATTCAACATAAACCATATCCTGATCCATAAAACAAACAGCAAGTTTAACACAACTGAAATTATATAGATATGTTCTGTGGTAACAATGAAATCAATAACAGAAAGATAATAGAAAAAGCTCCAAAAGCCTACAAGTTAAACAACATATTCCCAACTCTGAACTGAATTAAAATGGAAATACAACATATCAAAATTTGTGAAACACTGCCAAAGTACTGAGAAGAAAATTTAGAGCATTAAGTACTTGTATTAGAAAAGAAGAAATACAATAATCTAAGAAATAATCTTAGAAATAATCTAAGTTCCCACCTTGAATCTAGTATCTAAAATAGGAACAGCCAACAAAACTCAAAACCGGCAAAAGGAAGGAAATAATAAAATATGAGCAAAAATCAATGAAATTAAAACCAGAAACACAATAAAGAAAACCAACGAAACTAAGGAAGAGGTGGTTCTTGGAAAAGATTCTTTTTTAATGGACAAACCTCTAAGATTAAAAAAGAAAAAAAAAAGAGAATACACAGATTCACAATAGTAGGAAGGAAACAGGATAGCTCCACACCCTGCCGACATGAAAGGAATTATAAGAGAATGCTATGAATAACTCTACATACATAAATTCTTCAAGTTTGATAAAATGGACCAATTACTTGAAAAGCAGAAGCTTTCTCCCTACAATGGACAATAAAGCAAGCAAAATATTCATTAAACATAGTAATAGACATTTTAGCCCATGAAATAAGGCAATAAAAAATGAAATAAAAGGTACAGAGATCAAAAAGGAAGAAATCAAATTACCTCTATTTCCAGATATGATTTTCTGCATAGAAAATCTTCCAAAATTTAGAGAAAAATTCTTAGACTAATTAGTGAGTTCAAATAACCATGTCATAGTATACAAGATAAACAGACAAAACTGAATTGCATCTCTACTCACTAGCAATGAATATGTGAACACTTTAATTAAAAATACAACATAACCAATATCACTCAAAATAAGATTAAATACTTAGGTGTAAATCTAACAAAACCTATATAGGATCGGTATCCTGAAAACTACAAAATGATGAGGAAAGAAATCAAAGAATATCTAAATAAATGGATAGATATACTATGTTCATAGATTAGAAGAATCAACATATTAAAAATGTCAATTCTCTTCAAATTGATATTTGATAATTAATGTTTGATAATTGATTTAATGTGATTTCTATCAAAATCCCAATGAGATGTTTTGCAGAATAAAGATTAATCTAAATTTAACAGCAAGATAAAGGAACTAGAAGAGCAAAAACAATTTTTAAGTAAAATAATCAAGGGAAGTCTAGTCTATGCATTTTCAAGATTTATTATATAGCTACAGTAAATTAAGACTGTATACTATCAGAAAAAGGTTAGACACACAGACCCAATGGAATAGGTTAGAAAATCCAGAAATACAACCATACAATTAAGTCTAACTTATACTTTTGCCCAATGAAAAAAATCTAACTAGAAAATGAACCCAAGATATCAGCAGACATTTCACCAAAGAGTTATTACAGATGGAAAATAAGGATGTGAAAAGACATTCAACTTCATTAGCCACAAGGAAAATAAAAATCAAAACCATATTGTTTTAACACTGGATACCTGTCAGAATGGTTAAAATAAAAAAATCATTAACAACAACACTGATGATAATCATTCACAGAAACTGGGTAGCTCATACAGTGCTAGCAGAAATGTAAATGCTACAACCATTCTGGAAGATAGCTTGGGTATTTTCTTAATGAAAACTAAAATAAACTACACATGCAACCAGGATATGATCCAGTCATCGTGTTCCTGGGCATTATTCCAGAAAATCAAAACCTATGTTCATATAAGAACCTATATATGAATATTCGCCAGTGCTTTGTTCATAATAGCCAAAAGCAAAACAACTTTGATGCCCTTCAATGTGTGAATGAAGGTCAAACTGTGGTAAGTCTGCACCATAGAATCTAACACTGCCATAGAAAGAAAAGGGCTCCTTTTTTTTTTTTTTAATTAAATCATAGCTGTGTACATTAATGCAATCATGGAGTACAATGTGCTGGCTTTATATACAATTTGAAATGTTTTAATCAAACTGGTTAACATAGCCTTCATGGCATTTTCTTTGTTATTGTGTTAAGACATTTGTATTCTACACCTAGTACATTTCATATGTACCCTTGTAAGATGCACTCTAGGTGTGGTCCCACCAATTACGCTCCCTCCACCCATCCTCCCCCTTCCCTCCCCTCCCTCTCCCCTTTCCCCTTCTTCTTGAGCTATAATTGGGTTATAGCTTTCATAAGAAAGCTATAAATTAGGTTCATAGTAAGACTGGGTACATTGGATACTTTTTCTTCCATTCTTGAGATACTTTGCTAAGAAGAACATGTTCCAGCTCCTTGACACATGCAACTCTGATGAATCTCAAGGGAATTGTCCTATATGAAAAAAAAAAACCAATCCCCAAAGGCTATATGCTACATAATTCCATTTACCTAATATTTAAAAAAACAACAACTTAGAAATGGAGGATTAGTTGTCAGAGTTCAGAGGGAGGATGGGGGGGGATTGGATGTCAGAGTTCAATGGGAGGATGGGCCATTGGAGTCTTCCTATAGTGATGGATATGTCCTGTACCTTTCTGTAGCAAAGACAATATTCTGCTTGTGATGTTGTACTATAGTTTTGGCAGATGTTACTATTGGGAGAAGTTGATGAAGAACACATGGTCTCTCTATGTATTATTTCTTACAACTGTATTTGAATATGCAATTGTCTCAAAATTAAACATTTAATTTTTTTAAGTATCTAAACATAATACTATAGAGAAAATCGTCTAGTAATAATTAAAGTATCCCTCCCTCCTTTCCAAAAAAGCCTGCCCATACACCCCCTTTTCTACTTTGATGACTCAGATCTTAGAGAAAAAGGAATCTTTAGAAAGCCAATGTGAAAAGCAATCAGAACCATCATAATCCACGATAGAAGTCTGTGCACAGTGATGCTAACATCCAGACGACTGTTCTCTGTCCCTCATTTTACCTTTAATCTCCTTATCCTGTTCTTCCACTCTGGAGCAGACAGTCCTGGTCAGACTCTCCACCACCGTGTGCATCAGGTCAAACTCGGCGACGTTGTACACGTGAGTGCTGTCCGGTTCCGAGGCGATCTCCTGCAGTTCATTCAGATCTGCATTTTTCACCCCTTGCATAAAGGACAGCAGGAAGAATGGTGACATTTATGCTTCACTGGAAAGACCAACAGCAGCGGGCCTGACCTGACCTAGTCGGTCTGCATTGCAATCAAAGCATCATCTACTACTTGGGGTTTTCTTTCTTTTGACAAATGGTGAATATTTTATTTTATAAATACACACATGAAATGAAAAAAAAATAGGTAAGTCTTGTAGGTATTGCATATAGAAAATGATAGCTTTGGTTCTAACAAATTATGCATGAAAAAAGAAAGAAAGAAGAGAGATCAGCAAGAATATGAATGCAAGAATTGATGAGATGACATGCCTGTGTCCTGATAAATGGTTCCTGGGACCCCATCTGAGAGGCCAGTTCACTTACCCTCCCCGCTTATGACAGACTTGCATTCTTGAACTTGGTCAAAAGTATCCCTCCTTAAAGAGGAACATTTTGTGTGCGATTTTTTTCTTAAATTCAGCTTCGGAATCAATTAGATAGTAATGTTGGTGAGTATATCTTAACAGAAAGATGACTTCATGAATCTAATTTCTGTCCTGTAGAAGTAATAGTAACTAAACTAGTATTTTGAACAATCAAAGCTTCAGGTTTATATTTCCATGAAATAAGTTTAAATTAAGAAATCCCTAAAATAATAATTTTATTTTTTATAGATAGCATTAAGCCAAATATACACATATATGTGTATGTGTGTGTGCACGCGCGTGTGTGTGTATGATATTTAACCAAAGAGAAAGCTTGGGGAAAATTTATTTTTAACATTCTCAAATACAATTTGCTGTCTAGTAACCACAGCAATTTTGTTAATACAAACAGAGAAGTTCTGGTCCTTCCACAATATCTATTGAATTTTGACAGGTGAAGCACAATGCTGGGTGTCTGGAATCCAGCGGGGAATTGAACAGGACAGAAAGCAGTGAATGCTAGCAGTTGGAGTGTGCTTCCCAAGCCCAAGGCACCGCAGCAGGTGTTGTACAGATATTCACACATTTAATCCTCACAACCAATTTCATGAGTTTGGCCCTGTGTTTCCACTCAATGATATTGCCTCTCAGAACATTTAGTGTTAAAATGAGTAAATGATTACCAACAAAACTAGAAATAAAAAAAGGAAAGGCACAAAATTAGGTTTTATACATGTGAAGGTATATATTTCTCTTCCCTAACCTTCAGCAAACAAGAAAGATTTCTTTCTAAATCCCTGTCATTTCAATTATCTGAGAGTTTTCAAAGAAGGTACATAGAAGAAGGACAATCACCTGGGGCCACATGAATTACTCCTAGGATGCCTGGCCCTGCCAATTAAATTATCTTTCAACCTCAACATATTGAGCAACAAAGCATTAGTTGTCTCTGAACTATTTGCTTTAGGAGGTTGCGAGATAATAAATACCGCTGATTTCTAGGCAATTTTCAGAGAAGTCTAAATCACATCTGGATGAATTCATTTAAAGTTTTATTTTAAAACTTGTCCATTCATCATTAAAAAGACCAGAGAATGGATAGTAAACACATAAATGAATCCCCCATTAAAGTCTTCTGCAGAGATTCACTTTATTGGAAAAAAGGATAAGAAAATAAAAAATAAACCTCTCTAATATGTCTTGCCTAAAGGACTTCAACAATAGCTTCTAAAGCACACATTTGAATCAATGTACCACCAAGTGCCTGCTGGAGCAATGAGCTTAGCGCCAGTTATGCCTTTCATGGCATTCAATTGACACCAACAAGTCTGGGCTCATATAACACTATCCTAGGAAAAATAGTCCCAAATCCATCTTCCTTTCTCCTGCTGACTCCCCCACTCTTGCCCTCTTAAAAAAAAAAAGTAGTTTGACTATTGAAACTGCATGAAAAAGGGGAGAAACAGTCATCATGACTTTGAAGGAATTTGTTTTGTAAGGATTTTGCCTTGGTCATCTTCGTGCCCGGACACCCACCACAATGCCTGGCACACTGTAAACATGCAAATTCTTCTCGAAAGAAGTATTGTATAAACCACATTTTGAGCAGCAAACCCAAGAATGGGTCAGAGGAATTTTTTTCCCGTTGATGACTCTGAAAGATGTGCTTTTAAACTTCAGGGTGAAAAATGTTAATGCCAAGCGAATTTGACTTAATTCCTAAGACCAAGTTCATACTTACCTTTAGAACGGAAGGAAGCTACCATATGATTAAAGTCATTTCATTTATTGCCTATTTAAGTTCTAGGGGTGTGCTGGTAAATGTGGCAAATATTTAACCCACACAGCTTTCTTCCCTAATTTGTATTGTCTACCAATTTCTGCAGATTAAATACCCTACTATGACTTGTTTCCAACTACCAAAGTGAGGTCACAGGATTCAGACTTGGGAAAAGTGGCTCTTGCTAACTGGTAGAGACTAGCCATTGAGATGCCACCCCACTGAATACAAAAGAAAGGTTACAATTTACCACAATGAAGTTTGAACATAACACATTCTTAATCGTTGCCCTAGATTTCTTTGGCTCTTTCTTCAGTGAATAGAAAATAGCTTACTATAGGATCATACTCTTCCTTTATTGGAATAATATACTTCTCTTACTGTGTATATTCCATAAGCATTTTGATTTTTAATACTAAGGGTAACAATGTTATCTTAGAAATCCCTTATTCAACTACCACTTACTAAATACTTGTTAAATGTCAAGCCCTGGGTTAAATGATTGAAATGAAAAGGTAAAGAATATACACTCTTACCCTCTAACAACTGACTATAGAGAGATACAACAGGGATAAAAAATGGAATGGGAGAGAAGAACAAAGTTTCTGTAGCTTCTGTAGCTATTCTCAGACAGTATTTGGCTTAACAATAGTGGGAAACAAGTTTGAGAAAAATGATCAGAAACAGAAATGTATAAAATAGGAAAACATTTTAGGATCTATCTTCAGGGGAAAGAAACATACCAATACACCTAGAAGAGGTAGCCCTGTGGGTTCAACGGGAGTTCTCAATCCTGGGGACTGTTTTTAAAGTATAGATCCCCAAACCCCTTCTTCCTGGATATTACCATTTATTAGGACTACATGTGAAACAGGACCCTGGACTACATACTTTTTATGCTGGCATGCAGTATGTCTCACCTAATTGGTATATAATTCCAGAAGAGAGAGTAGAAATCTCTCATGGACAGTTCATGAAAAGAAGATTGCAATGTACTCTTAGTAAACACAAAGTGGTAAACACATAGCTAGAATAAATATGCAAACATAAAAAAAACTATTCATAACAAGCAATTTCAAATGTCTTCAGAATCCTGTTGAAGAATTTGCTGTGCTGTTTTGGTTGGTATTTCAGCATTGCTTGGGAATCAGGTGTTTGTTCTACTTAGAAAGTTTGTTTCAGTCTTTAGTAAATAGAAGCCATTCCTGCTGCCAAAGAAAAGGTGAACATTTGAATCAAGAGAAAAACTGCATCATGTAAATATTTTGTCATTATGCTGAATGTATGCCATATATAATCTTTTGCACAAGCATCATACCTTGTAAAGCAATATGGTATATCTTGAACTTTATGCAGCAGCTGCAGGATTCTAATTCCTTGAAAATAATAAATTGGGTTCTCCCTATACTACCCTAACAAAGATAGCTATAAACTGACCCTAAAGAGAAAGCCCTGACTTATATTTTTTTATTTTATTATTGCAGGTTCACTGAGGGTACAAGGAAAGGTTACACTGTTTGCATATGTTAGGCAAATTCCCACTTATAATTGTATCCCACACTCAAGAGATGTGGCATACACCATAACCCCCCACCCCTCTCCCTGTTCCCTCATTCCCCCACCCCTTATCTTGAATTGATTTGCGCTGTTCTCTTATGTGGACATGTATTAGATCATCTACTTGCTTCATATTAGTATTGTATACATTGGATTCTTGCTTCTCCATTCTTGTGATACTTTACTAAGAAGAATGTGTTTCAACTCTTCGACTCTCCAGGTTAATTCAAAAGATGTAAAGTCTCCCTCTATTTTAATGGCTGAATAGTAAACATGCACTTTTATGCTTTTCACAATATTTTGTGTATGACATCTCACCTTGAGATCCTCACAAGAGGTCTCTATGGGATATGTGACACTTAACTTCACTCCCATTTTAACTGAAAAGAAGCTGAACTCAGGTCTCTGGACAAGCCACAAGAGCCAGGACCAGAAGTGCTCGGGTCTCCGGGCTTCCAGTGAAGTGCACTTCCCCTTACACATTGTTTTAAGTGGTTGCACATTCGTGCCTATAGCTGAAACAGTACCCTAGGGAACACATACCTATGGCGAACAGCTCTACACCAGACTCACGAAGGTTTCTAGAAGGTGGAATAATATCATCTTGCGATTTTCCATCTGTGATTAAAATGCCAATTTTGGATACTCCAGTCCTTGATCCTGCTTCTGGTTTAAAGCTGTTTTCAAAAATGTAGTTCAAAGCAAGACCTGAGAGAAAACAAGGAAAAATAAACACAAACCCCAAACCAACCATCTCTAATAAAAAGTCTTCTAGTTCTGTAAAATGTAACCACAAGATGGGTAACTGATTGAGCTAAAAGAGTTTTTATTAGATGTGAACCTTCATTTTGACAATGACTTTGACCTTGACAGATTTGATGAAAGACTAGTTATCTGTTAGAATGAAAGTAATTAAAATAAACGAAACTGCATCATTTCAGAAACTAGCATTTAAAGAACATAGAATTGGTGGCCAACAGATGTTAATAGGTCTTGTATACGAGATTTAAATCTTTGTAATTTAGGATAAAGCAAGAATAACCACGCAGTAGAGACTGCTGCAAAGTATCACAATACTTACAATTTTGTTTATAATGACCTAAAACACCAAAAGTTCTCTCCCTATCTCTTTTTTCACATTCTTTCTCTTTTAGGAGTAATGGGGACAGATCTAAAATCACAATCGTACTCTTGTCTTTTGAGAATGACATTTTCTACTCAGAAAAAATCAGACATACTGCAATATTATTATAAGATTTGTGTTTAATAGTTTTTTTTTGCTACATTAATAAAAATTTCATTAGATTACCCTTCAACGAGCACAGCAATTATCAGAATTATGTAAAAGTCAACAACAGGGTCTATATTGTTTAAGCTGTATCATATGCCTGTGGAAAATAATATAGGTTGAGCATGCATTATAACTATAAAGTAAATAGAAGCCATTCCTGCTGCTGGAGTTATGATTTATAACTTTTTTTCTGCCTTTTATCTGAGTTAGAATTAATTTGGCAAAGAACTATCTTGTACTATGAAACTATTTCAAAATGTCTTGGTCCAGTTTTACCCTGGATTCAGTTGTTACTTTTAAAGGCTTGGGGTCAGAAGATTTTCAGATTTCAAAGTTGATTTTGGGGGTTGGGAAGCATTTTGGAATATCTGCCTTATATTTACTGGTTGAGCATCCCAAATGTAAAAATATGAAATCCAAAAAGCTCTAAGGGACATTTTCTGTGCTCATCATGTCATGTTAGTGCTCAGAAGTCCTGAGTTCTCAGACCTGGGGTGCTCAAACTATAGCACATGCTAAGGTTAAAATGTATACATATACCTTGTGGTTGTGCCACAGGTAATTATAATGTAATCCGTCCTACATTAATCATTTACGAAAAATATTGGTCAGCCAAAGGTGCACAGACATTGCATGATAACTACTGATTGCAGAATAAAGGCAAAGAAAATATCTTCATCAAAAATAAGAAGAAAAAATTTTTAATTTAAATAACAGGGTGGGTCTGCACACAATAACGAAGAAAATGCCATGAAAACTATGTCAACCAGTTCGATGAAAATATTTCAAATTGTATATAAAACCAGCACATTGTACCCCATGATTTCATCCATGTATACAACAATGATTTAATTAAAAAAAGAAATAAAAAAAATAATAAATAAATAAATAACAGGGTGGGCTTGGTGCCTATAGCACAGTGGTTACAATGCCAGCCACATACACCGAGTCTAGTGGGTTCAAGCTGCCCCGGGCCAGATAAACAACAGTGACAACTGCAACAAAAAATAGCTGGTGTTGTGGTGGGCATCAGTAGTCCCAGCTACTTGGGAGGCTGAGGCAAGAGAATTGTTTAAATCCAAGAGTTAGAGGTTGCTGTGAGCTGTGACACCACTGCACTCTACCAAGGGCGATGTAAATAAATAAATAAATAAATAATAGGGTGCATGGCAGGAGAAGAAAAGCAGTGGAAAGAGATGAAGGAAATTAGCTGACAACCATTGAAAAGCTACCCAAAACTGTTGGCCTCAGAACTGCTATATTTTCTTCTAGCCCAACCAAGCCTTTCCTGGGACATTACCATCAGATAGCAAAAAAGAATGAGATGTTCAAATACTAACCCAATGCCAGGTATGGGAAAAGAGTTATTAAAGAATCTTAGGTGCTAGTTTGGTCAAAAAATACTTACTTACTCTAGCAAAGTAGCAAAATGGGCTAATACAATTATTTTTCAATAAGATATGCTGTTATAACACGTACTGAACAAACATACCCGTGAGAGTATTTCCTCCCTTGTACGGAAGGTTTCGGACGGCATCAATCACCTCATCCTTTGTGTTGAAGGCATTCAAGTGCCACTCGATTCTGGGGTCACCACTGTACTGTGCAAGACCTGTGGAAAAAAAGGTCAGAACCCCCAGAAACAATGGGTTACTCAAAAATCTGGTGACTATACAAGCAACTAGAAGATGAAGGGCTCAATCGTGGCAACATTTGTCTTCGACTGGCTATATATTTTCAAAAAAAGACTTCCTAAGATTAATTAAAGGAATCGAGTAGGGTATATGTGGGGGGGGAAGGGAATGTACAAATTTTCTAGCCATTTAGACATGAGCATCTGATTAGGTTCTTGGCGTGTTTTTTAAAGCCTGATTATGTTTGTAGATAAAAAGTCCAGATTTATTTGTTGTTGATTTTTATTCTCAAAGGAGTGATTTTCCTTAATGACTATTTAAAAGTTAAACTGTGAAACTTTATAAAACATTTAGTATTTTTATTGTTTACAATATTGCTCCAAGATTTATAACTTTTTTTCTGCCTTTTATCTGAGTTAGAATTAATTTGGCAAAGAACTATCTTGTACTATGAAACTATTTCAAAATGTCTTGGTCCAGTTTTACCCTGGATTCAGTTGTTACTTTTAAATAAAAAGATAAGTGCTATGTGATCAACTCTTGAACCAACTATAACTTTAAAAGTTTTATTATTATTATGAACTGAGATTTGACTCTTCAGAAAATTAAAGCGTGTTCAATAATTAACTAAATGACAGCACCATAGCAAAAATTAGTAGGAATATATAATGATTCAAATGTGCACTTTTGGGAACATGAGTATCCTGTAATTCTGAATCACTTTGTAAAGAACTTTTAAAATGTCTTCAAAAGCTTCCCAGCAGTTTTACATGGACTGCTGACTGCTGGAGTTGATAATAGGAAATGTACCGATTCGTGTCTTCTCTGAGCCCACATCAAATGCTCTAACCAGGTTTTCCAGGAAAAGACGAACCAGTCTGAAGTTGAATCTTCCAATACTCCATGAACCATCAACCAGTATTACAATGTCAGCAATGGCTGGAGTTTGACAGAAAAATTTCACTTCTGCAAAGACAACCAAGAAAACCACATGTATTACTGCTGGAACTTCTAAGAGAGAGTCTATTTTAACATCTTTGAGATAACTGTGCTAAGAATACAAAAGAGTTCCCATTAAAGCAGCCATCTTTTTACAACCTTTTTCCCTTAAATGCACTTCATTAGAAAAAAAAAATCATTGTAATGGTTGGCAATAGAGCCAGTGTTCTGGAAATAGTTAGGAGGAAAATACTGGCAGGTTCACACCATCCTGGCAACTCAGTCTTCTGCGTATTTCAGAAAGTAGCATTGGTGCAGAATCATCCAGACTGGGCTCTCGCCTGCAGATTCTTTCCAGGAAAGGTCTTAGCAACACCAGTGTGCGCAAGTCTGCCGAGATGGGAAGAGGCCAAGAGGCACAAAGGCGGCTCTCCCCATGCTGGAGGAAGCGACACAGGAGAAATATGGACTCACTTAATATAAGGAAAAGCGGGGCCACACGTCTAATCGAAGAAGGGCACACAGGGTTTTGCTGAAGTAGCAAGGGTTTTGAAACAAGGTAATTGGAAAAACATCCAAGAGTTTCCTCAAATCCAAAATTGTTTTGCATGTTGTGTCTATATAGCAACAATAAGATTTTGTCTCTAATGACCATTTAAGTTGTTAATTTTTTAAATAGCTCGTTAAGACCTAGGATAAAGATCCAGGAAAGGAGGACCAGTGGCCAGAGGGGCAGTGCCCACGCTGCACGATCAGGGGAGCCCCCACCCATCTGCAGTGACAATGGGAAGATGCCGAGGGCAGATGGCTACGCCTTTACAACAAAGGAGGACGCTGCCTAATTTAGGGTTGAGTCTCTGCTTGACCAGGGGAAATCACTATTTCTATTCACAAAGAGCCAAGATATTAGAATATTCTTACAGTGTTTCATAAATCCTTAAAAATGTCATAGTACATTTAAAACTTTTAGTAGCACTCACGTTTAGTAACACTAAAAAATAACTCTAGTGTGTGCTTCCAAAGGACTGCTAATTGTGAATTTTTATATTAGGGCTGAAGGTTATGCAATGTGTGCACGTGTGTGTGTGTGTGTGTGTGTGTGTGTGTGTGTTGAGTATGAATTCCTCATATGCATTGTAACCTCTTGCTGGCCCAGAGAATCATTATTTGTTTTTTAACATTAAAATGGCAATAAAATAATATGTAAAGTATAATTTATATGATTAAAAGCAAACACAGAATTATTCACATACAAATTCAATATGTTTTTATCTGAAAAAAAGAAAACATATTTAACTACAATAGGTGGCAAAGGCCGTTTAATATACGTGCCTCTCCACCAACCAGGCCACATTTTGCTGAAAGGATTTTGATTTTTTTCCAGCTATAAATATTCATGGAATACCTAGATGCTTTTACCAGATGGGAAAAACATGTATTTGCCAGTGAAATGCTTCAATCTTCATTATGGAAGCAGAACAGTTCAACTCAATCCCAAGTTTATAAAAACTACAAAGCTAGTGGCTTTGTACTTGGGAGTCAATCCTACTGCACCATACTGAAAAAGTTCTAAAGTGTAATATGGCAAAAAGTCATGGGATCAAAATTAATTTGTCTTTTGGATATAACCAGGGAAAACTAAAGTCTGATTAAGCTTCAAGAAACTATTTCACTGAGTTCTTATGAAGAAAACTTATTCTCAAATGGAATAGTTCTTTTCTTTCCAAAACTACTAGGGGGGATGATTTAACTTTTCAATTAGTTATTGGGGAATGAGGCAGAAAGGACCTTAGAAAGGGAACATTTTATACTTATTTAAAATAGCAATAAGGAAATTGGTATTTTCTGCTGTAAAAAATTATTTCCATCAGAAATGTTCTGCGTATTTTGCTCTTTCAAGTAGTAAATTCCTTGAAGATATAAATTTGACTAAGCAAGATAAAAAAATAACAGACTATCAATCGAAAGATTGATAACTTTACTAAAATTTTAGGAGTTTGTCATTGAAAGACACCTTAAAGAAAATAAAAAGATAAGCTACAACTTGAGAAGACATACACAATATAAAAACACCGAAAAGAATTAGTATCAAGAGTATATGAGGAATCACGAACAGACGTTTCAGAGAACAGAAAATGTATATTATAAATAAGTGAATGAAGAGATGTTTAACTATATCAGTAACTACAGGAATTAAAAAACCACTATCTCCATGAAATACTACTTTTACTCATTCAATTAGCAAAAATTAATGCCTAAGAACATTTATAATTGCTCAAAAGATGACAAAATACTTGGGTATCTACTTAGCAAAAACTAGTACAGGCTCACTGTGCTGAAAATTACAAAATTGATAAGTGAAACCAGCAACTTAAATAAATGGATGAGAAGACTCAACATAGCAAAGATATTGGTTATTTCCAAATTGATCTATAGGTTTAATATGATCCCAGAAATATTTCATAGATATAAACAAGCTTATTCTAAAACTTATTTAGAAATTTCAGCCCCAAGAATAGTAAAATAATCACAACAAAGATAAAGAATAAAGAAATCACTTTACCTGATATTAAACCTACTATGCAGTTATAGTTATCAATATAACATGGTATTTTTGAGGAATAGACTTATTCATCATTAGAAAAGAACAGAAAATGCAAAAATAGATACACACGTCTATGCTTAATTTATTTTAGACAAATATGTAAAGGCACTTCCACAAATGGTGCTGGAAAAAGTAGACATCCATGAACAACAATACCAACAAAGAATCTGAGCCTAAACTTCATGCTTCATATCAAAATTAATTAAAAATGGATCATGGACTTAAGTATAAATAATAAAACTGTAAAACTTTTAGGAAAAAATCAGAAAATCTTTGGAATTTAGGGTCTAGCAAAGATTTCTTAGAGTCGACACCAACAGCACAACGCATAAAAGGAAAAGCTGATAAATGGGATCTCCTCAAAATGCAATATTTTTGCTCTGTGAAAGGTCATACATATGAAGAAAAGGAAAAGACGAGCTGCAGATTGGGAGAACTATTTGTAAACAATACACCCAACAAAGGACTAGTATCAAAAATACCCAAAGAACTCTCAAAACTCACTAGTAAAGAAATACCAAATTAGAAAATGAGCAAACACAAAAATGGACATTTCACTGAAGAGAATATTCACGTGGTGAATAAACACACAAAAAAGTATATTCGGCATCAATTAGCTATCAGGGAAATGCAAATTACAACTATAATGAGACATAAGTACACAGCTACCAGAATGTCTAAAATAAAAAACAGTGACAACAATGAATATTGTAGAGTATGTGTAGAAACTGGTTCACTCATACACTGCTGGTGGGAATATGGAAATAGTTCAAAACACTTTGGAAGTTTCTGAAGATACTAAACATGCACATACCATATGATACAGTAATTGTAATCCTGGACATTTACGCCAAAAAAATGAAAACTTATCTTCACAAACACACAAAAAAACTGTACATGAGTGCTCATGGCAGCTTTATGCAGAATAGGCCAAAGCTAGCATGAGTCCAGATATCCAGCAAGAGGTGAATAGTTAACTAAACATTCATACTGTGGAATAGTATCTAGCAATGAAATGGAACAAAATATTGATATATGTAACAACTTGGATGGCTCTCCAGGGAATTATTCTGAGTTAAAAAAAAAAAAAAAGCCAAACTCAAAAGGTTACATGCTGTATAATTCCACTAATATAACATTTGGAAATGAAAAAATTTTAGAAATAAGGACAGATTTATGATCGGCAGGGATTAGATTTAGAGTTAGGCAGTGGGAAGGAGGGAGGTGTGGATTATACGAGGGAAAAACAAGAGATCTTTACAGTGGTAGAACTCTTCAATTCCTTCACTATATTTGTAGATATACAAACATATCCATGTGATCAAATTGTACAGAACTAAATACACACATGTGTGCATGTGTATACAGACACAAGTGAATGCAAGTAAAAATGGGATGTTTGACTCAATCAGTGGAGTGCATCAATGTCAACATGCTGGTTTGATCTCAAACTAATCTTTAGTAACATATTTATCTTGGGATAAGAACACATGAAATCTTTCTGTGTTATTCCTGATAGCTTAATGTGAACCCATAATTATCTCAGCAAAAAATGTAATTAAAAAAATAAAAATGATAAAAATAATAGCTAATAACACAAAGTATAGAAAGAGATGTGGACCTCTGAGATCTCTTGAACATTGCTAGCAAAGATGTAAGTTGTTGCCAGTTCTTTGGAGTATATTTTGGCATTTCCTTCTACAGCTGAATATTCATTTTTCTTGCTGCCCAGCAATCTTACTAAGTCTATAACAATGGAAATTCTTGCATACATACAATGGGAGGCAAATGGAAGAAACAGTAGCACTGTTCACAACAGCAAACAGCTGGAAGCAATCAAACACCCATCGATAGGAGACTGGATCAAAAACGGAATAGTATATAACAGCAAAACCAAATGAGCTACATTCTGGATGAATCTTAGCAATATAAATAATACTTGGTGGGAAAGAAGTTAAGTCCCAAAAGATTACATTTAGCATGATATCTTGTTTATAAAGGTAAAAATAAAAAACAACTAATATAAAACATACTCTGTTTAAAAATACACACAGATGCTGTAGACAGACTATGTAAAAAGGAAAATGAGGGCGTGGTGAAGGCGGCATGTAAATGGTGACTGCCTTGGAACCCAGGGGAGCCAAGGAGTTGGGAGAACAGCAGCACCATATGGCTGGATGTAGGTCACAGTCAAGGTCTTAATTTGGGGGGACAGGTGGAGGGTTGGCTGCTTATTATGCCATTAAAATAACTAATTAACTAATTAAAAAGAAGAGGGAAAAATCCTATGTGTCATGTGGAAAATATCATCTAGAAAATTTATTTTAGTGTTTGTCACACAATTTAAGCACCGAAAACCTCATTAAAAAGCTAAAACTCATATCGTTTTACTTGAATTTAAACACTAGTGTCTGTTGCATCAGCAGAAAGATCATCCCTTCGAGGATTTTGAAAGTCAAAATCTGTTATTGCTTTTGCATTCCAAAGTTTGAATTTTATTCAAGATTAGTAGACACTCAGTTGGGAACTATGAAAACAGTACCTTTTTCCAAATATCCTAAATCCTGGTTATTAGCACTAAGATGCATCTAAACATATTGAACACTACGGACTATGTTTCATCCTACCAGTTGCAAATGAGGTGTGTAACCTCCAAGAAGGTTTAGTGTAGGGCTAACTTTCTATGCAGTATATGAGATGTCTGTCCCATCAACAGGTATGTCTGTGCCAGGGGCATACACTGGGAACAAAGAGGTAGTTTCAATACTACTGCATTCACAGTCAGTAATCATAGATCGCCAACATAATTCCAGGTGTTACAGCAAATTGCTTAAGAAATATATTCAAATTACTGTCTGACTACAAACAGGAGCCCAGATTCAAAACTGAAGACATAATCTCACCTTCAGCTGGTAAACACGTTACCCATTTCACCATTCTTAGACGGAGAGACACTAATCACAGAGAAAACATTAAAATTTCAAGCCTCTCAAATGCTTCAAAATTTGTTAAAAGGAATCAAAAAGGAAACAAGAAAACCAGACACTCCTGGTAGCCCAGTGTTGTGTAAAACTCAGAAGCCAAATGTTTTGTAAATGTGCACTCATAAGGAATCAGTAATATGCTGTTATTGCTAAAAATAATGTTCCAAATTAACTTTATAAATAAAATATATCCTTTTGTTCCCTCAATACCATATTTAAAATCAAAGCAGAGAAAATCATCTCTTGAATGTATTTTAATGCAGCTCTTGGCTTACAAGAGAACTCTATCTAAAATGAAACTCTGAAAATATAGGTGACCCCGCCAAAAAAAAATGCCTAAGCAGCTGAACTCAATCAAAGAAAAGCACTCAATATATGGGCTAGATGACAAAGCTAATAAGTCTGATGTCACAGATAAATCAGAAGGAACAATTGCACAAAGTCCAGGAGAAACAATTCCCTCTATTAGAGAAAAAGCCTCTCATATAAAGCAGCACCTGTGTAGGGCCTCGCCCTGCTGTGTCCACAGCTGATACATGCTGTTTGCAAACATCTCCAATTATCTTTCCGGAACTTTTTCAGCTTCCAAATGTATCCACTTAGAACAGAATGGGCCCATGAAAAGTGCCCCTCTACCAATAATTTTATGCCAATTGTATTGTGTTACTGACATCAGAAGAAACTGTAAACCCATGTTTATTAATTCCATGCTCTGCAACTAATTTCCTTGATGAAATTTATTTATTTAGTGAAAACATTTACTTAATGTTTACTGTGTGTCAAACACTACATGGAGCAACCAGGAACACAAGAGAGTTCCACCTTCAGGCAGCTTAAATTCTCAGAGAGAGGAAATAAACAACAAAAACACAATGTCTCTCTCTTCACTTCTCTTCTCCTCCTCCTCTCCCTCCTGTCCCCCCGTGTCTTCTCTCTCCCTCTCCCTCTCCCCACCTCCTTAATGCAGCTCTGCAGCTTCCCCACCAAAAAAGACCTTTCGTACAAAAAAAAAAAAAACACAATGTAAGTTCAAATGTGATAAATTACTTTATAAAAGTAAATAAAAACACACGAAGAGTAAATGTGTGTGTGTGTGTGTGTGTATGTTACTTTAATGACAATGGCGTGAAATTACCAAGTTAAAAACCTTCCTTTTAAAATATGTTATTGACTTTAAGAGCCTTGGTGGGAGAATCACTTGAGGCCAGGGGTTCAACACCAGCCTGGACAATAGAGAGCTTATTGCTACTAAAAATTTCTAAATTAGCTGGGCATGTGGCTTGCATCTATAGGAGCCTTGGTGGGAGAATCACTTGAGGCCAGGGGTTCAACACCAGCCTGGGCAGAGAGAGTTTATTGCTACTAAAAATTTAAAAATTAGCTGGGCGTGTGGCTTGCAACTAAAATCAGAGCTACTTCAAGGGCTGAGGCAAGAGGATCTACTGAGCCCAGGAATTTGAGGCTGAAATTACACTTTACCAATTCCATGAGTCTTTTCCCACAGTCCTGAGATGGGACTCATTACCTACCCTTGACTATGTCTGCATTTGCACATTCTTTGTTGTTCTCATCACACTGGAATACTATTATGATTTGCCACCATTTCTATCTTCCTGAATAGACTGTGAACTCCTTGAGAGGTCAAGGCCTTTTGTGGCTTATCTTTTGGGCCCCTTTGTTTAGCTCAACTCTTGACATGTGGTACATCAATAAATGTGAACGAGTTTGTGCTGTTAAAAAATAATTCCTCTTTTCCAGCTATTCGGGAGGCTGAGGGAAGAGAATTGCTTTAGCCCAAGAGATGTAAGTCGTGACACCATGGCACACTACCGAGGGTGACATAGTGAGACCCTATCTCAAAAAATAATAATTCCTCTTTTCACATAAGTCAGACTTTCAGCAGAGCATTAGAGAAAAAAGCCATGATGGCTCACTTAAGTGTGGTCTGTCCTCCTGCCCTGCCGCTGTACCACACTGGGAAAGTGGATTACAGTTATTTAGGGATCAGGGAGATTGCCTGTCTTCCTTGATATTTTCCCAATGCTGGAGGCTAAGTTGAATGAAAGGACAGTGTGTACTATTTTTATTCTTACTGCCTTAATACATAGTCAGAAAACCTCACAGTGAATTCACTACAACTAGTCTAGGATTCATCTAGTGGCTTTGAATTATTTTCTTTTCCATGTCACTAGCAAAATATCTAGCTAGGATATTCATTAATCAAGACATTTTAAGGAAAGCTGTGGCCACAGACCGATTTTTCACTTAAGTCTCCTGTGAGGTTAAATTCAAGTTTCCAAACCAATAGCAAAAGAAAATCCCTAAGAATTTGGTGCAGTAGAACTCTTGAAAACTGGCTGTTACCATGCAGAGATTGGCTCCGGCCCCATGATGGAAGATATTTTTATCAACAGAGTTAACATCACTTTTTATTTGTCAAAAGCTCAATTGTTCTAAAAGGGTTTTTCAATACACTGGCACATTCTGATTTTCACCACATTCCCATGAGAAGCCATTACGGTCCTGACTTCTGAGAGAATAAAACCTAGGATCAGAAAGGACAAGCACTAACTCACTGGTTACTGGCCAGGACCGGATGCGAAGTCTTCTGACTGGTCCAGTGTGTGTTTGCTGACATACTATGCTATCACTGTAACAGACATTGTCTTCACAGAATGCAACATGGATGGCCTATGCCTTGGGAAATAACCTCAGAAATTTTCCACGTAGGGGATATGAAGCTAGAAGCTCATTGCAGTTGTATTTGGAGTTCACATTAATCAGAGTGAGAATTAATCCTCATTTAATCCAATCTTGGTAGAGCTATACCTTTCAAAATAACCCTACACATGACAACCCCATCTAAAACAGTACTGCTTATCACTCTCTTCCTTTATCCTGTTTTATTTTTCCTTACAGAACTTATTGTCTAGAAATGTATTATATAGTGCAGTGGGTAATTTTTTTGTGTCAACTTGATTGGGCTGTGGGGTGCCCACACATTTGGCCAAATATTTTTCTGGATGTGTCTGTTAAGAGTGTTTCTGAATGATTTTAACACTTAGATTTGTAGCCTAAGTAAAGCAGATGGCCCTTCTTCATGTGGGCAGGCCTCATATAATTGACTGAAGATCAAAATAGAACAACATGATGCAGAGAGAGGACTCCTCCTGCCCAACCGCCTTGAGCTGGTACGTTGGTCTTTTCAGTACCAGTCCTGCTCAGGTTTTCAGCCAGCCAGTTTTTGGATTAGAAATTATGCCATCAACTCTCCTGGTTCTCAGGTCTTTGGATTTGGACTAAAACTACACTATTGGTTCTTCTGGGTCTTCAGCTTCTTGACTGCAGAATTTAGGACTCCTTGGCCACCATAATCACATAAGCTCATTTCTTGTAATAAGTCTTTTTCTACATATATGAGATCTGTCCAGGAAGTATCCAGCCCTTGTTTCTCATATTTTTCACGTTACATGGCTGGATACTTTTCAGACAGACCTTATATGCACATGGTCCTATTGTTCCATTTTTGAAGAACCTGGCATACATCTAGCAATTTATTTACTGACTGTGCCAGACACTTTTCATTGCCTCCTTCTTTACATTGGTAAAAAATAAAGACCTACCTTTAGTGACTACGCTCACCCAATGCTCTTTATATATCTTTTCATCTAAGCCCAATATTAATTATAATATTAATATTTTAAGGTAGGTGTTCTTCCTACCTCATAGATAAAGATTAATTACTATAGAGGTTAAATAATGACTTGGCCACCATGAATGAGCAAGTAGAAAAGCTGAGTCCAAATTTAACACTAAACCCAAATCCTGACCTGTTCAACCTAACATAGAAGAGAAGTATTTTAAAGAAAAGGGAGGGAGGGAAGAAAAGAGAAAAGAAGGGAAAGATTGACATGTCTTACAATTAAAGATAGCATGAAATCAAAGCCACACTCACTTGTCCTATATTCCACCTGGGATAAATAACACCGTGACAATGTACAGGAATGTGGAGCCCAATTGCGGCACCACAGCCAAAAGAACATTAGCTGTCACCCAGAGCCCTACGTCTTAAAAGTAATGGATCTGTAAACACCGCGTTCATTACATTTCTCTTCTGCTCTAAACCGTGACTGGGAGAAGACATGAGATTTGTCTTCAAATATTTAAAGGGCTGTCATTCAACAGAGGGATTTAAGAGTATTCTATGTGCCCTCAGGACTGGGCAAGGTAACAGACTTCAACTCAATTATAGGTAGGATGCCCAAAGACCACCACCTTCTTGAAGAATACTAAGATCTCTATTAATGAGAGCAGATGTGGGACCACCCTGGGTGGAATGGGTGAGGACCCTCACTTTCCCCTTAACTGGCTGAACTTCTATATTCTATGAGTACTTCCTCCCTCTCCACCTACAAAAAAAAAGCCTCAACTATTTAAAGCTTTGGTGCTTTTCAAATCTCTGCATAGTTCAACTCTACTTGATTTGTCCATATTTATATTCCATTTCCTCTCAATGTAATTCCTCTTTTTTCCCCTCCAACATTCCTATCTCTGAAACTTTCTACTCGATTTTTAACCTCCCATCTCTTCTCATTTACCCTCTCCAATCTCTACCTACCACAATGCAAGATACCAACAACTGATTTTACTTCCTTTGAAAAATGTGCTTTTTCTTAAATATTTTTATATATAAAGTTTGCATTAGATTTTTATATGTTATTTGGTTATTTACTGATTTTCATAAGTTAATACTGACTCAGGAAAGGCTATTTTGTCTGATTATCTTATTTTATTTTATTAATTTTTTTTTGAGACAGAGCCTCACTCTGTCATGCTAGGTAGAGTGCCATGGCCTCATAGCTCACAGCAACCTCAAACTCTTGGGCTCAAGAGATCCTCCTGCCTGAGCCTCCCAAGTAGCTGGGACTACAGGTGTCCACTATAATACCCAGCTAGTTTTTCTATTTATAATTTTTCTATTTTACAGGTGCCTACTACAACACCCAGCTAGTTTTTCTATTTTTAGTAGAAACAAGGTCTGACTCTTGCTAAGGTCTTTGACTTTTGAGCTCAAGGAACACACCTGCTTCAGCCGCCCAGAGTAGTAGGCATGAGCCACCATGCCTGGCCAGAACACCTTTACTTTAAAATGGACATTTGCTTAATTTCAGGAGTCAGTGTATTATATCTCATTTATTTTCAGCTCTGCATATATTACTACATGATTTGCCTATATGTTTACTTTGGTTAAAGTGATTTGCTACAAAATACAACAACTCGATCACACCTGTTCATCCACTTCACTATTAACAAATAGAACTTGATATTTTATAGTTTCTAAGGCCAAAAACACTGCTCAACTTGACACCAGCAGTCATCCCCGCAGGTAGACAAACAAGATGTTCAACAGAAGTTTCTTAAAGAAGGAAGGTACCAGTGAGACAAGTCCAAGCATTCCTGTGGAAGACAGACTCTGCCAAAATCAATAGCAGTAAAGTATATGATTTATTTTTTAAAAATAATATGTCACAAGTTCTTTTAAGAATGAAAACATTTGAATTCTTACCACTGGAGAATTCACAAATTGAGAAGGATGAATTTTGCTGGAGGCCATGGGAAAAGTGTCAAAATTCTGTAAAACTTATCAAGGGCAGTGAGGGAGGAAGTAGGAGAAAAGTAGAAGTCTCATGCCGTAGAATTTCATCCCCTTGCCCTCAGGGCATAGATATTATTTCAGGCATAGGAACACCTTGCAGGTGTTCAACTATTATTTTCTGAATGACTGATCCTGTCTCATTTTTTTTTTTAATACCTGAGTGTGTAACTATAATGCTTGTCATCAAGGGGGAAAAAAATGAAAACTTTTCTTTCTGCTTTATTAAAAATTCCTTTAATAAAGATAGTCATTCTTAATCTTCTCCCAGGGATTTTGAACCTCTGTCCTTGAGTCTAAAACAATCCAAAAAAAATTTACAAATGAATCTTGAAGATCTGCTACATTCCATAAGCTAATATTTTACTTTAAAGAAGAAGACACACATATATATGGGCAAAGGACAGGGAGGTAAAGGGGTGGATACTGACTTTCATCAAGTGTCTGCTAAGTATCATGCATGGTATAGATAATGCATGACACCATTTCATCCTCTCACAACCCTGCACGTCATTAACGATCATTATCTTCATTTTCCAAATGGGGAAACTCAGGTTTGTAGAGTTAACACGGTTAAGGTCACACAGCCCTTTGTAGGATGTAAAGAAAGATTTCATTCCAAGGGATGTTTGTCAAGGAAAACCTGTATACTGGCTGCTAAGCCAGATGGACACCACTAACAAGGATAATGAGAAAGAAAAAGTTAAATTACGGGGAGAAATAGCTATTGCTGTAATAATGTTATAGATGGAAAACCACTCATCTTATTTTCTGATTTCTTGTCTAAAGATGGTTCTGCAGACTCCGGGAAGCCTAAAATATGTTTGCTGCTTTGCTAGAGAGACTCTATTTTCAGTTGCACTATGTTTCTACCAAATATCACGGAGTTCTCAGACGATCAATGTGAGGGAAGAAAAGGGGTGAAAATACTCAAGAGCCATTCTCTGTTACAGATTTGTTGAATTAGATCAGTGTTTCTCGACTCTTTTAAATTATCACCCCATAAGGTATCTTTTTTCTTAATCACCTCCTCATGAAATTCTAATACTGCAGACATGCTTTGTGGCTGCTATGTGCTTATTGTATATTTATGTTTTATATGTGAAGAGAATACGATTTTTGTCCCTTCACTCCAAGAATTAATTTTTGCCCCTTTGGGAGGTGACATCACTGCCATTGAGAATGCATGTGTTAGATCATTGTCTGTAAAAGAAAATTACTTTTCCTGAAACCAGGAGCAATTTATAGCACCATTATAAAGGTGGCTATCAATGGTCAAATTATACTCCACATGGTTGAAACTTCATGTTTTTTAAATTCTTCAATTCTTTCATAAGGTGAAACAAATAAGTTCATCATAAATAGTTCACACATCGAAGATAATCCAAACAGAATCCTAAAATATTTCAAAGTTTCCTGTAGTTGACTTAAATGTGTTTGCTGAATTCTATTCTCCATCTAGGTAGATCGATTAGGGTTGATCCCACCCTTGAAGTTCCTGCTGTGGCCAATCAGATTATTGCATTTCCTCATCCACAGCAATTGGTTTGGAGATGGGCATTAAGCTGGACCAATCAAAACTGCTCTTGAGATGTTTTCTGAAACTAATATTAAAAAGATGTTTTCAATGGTACATTTCAAAACTATTAAGAAATGAGTACAATTGTGATGGATGTGTTACTTAGTTCAGTATAAGCATTTCACATTGTATATTGAAGCAGTGCCCTGAACCCTATAAATGCATTTATGTACAAAGTTATGATTTAATAAAAAAAATTTTTAAAAAAAAAGATGTTTTCTGAAACTAAAATGAGATTGACGTTGCTGACTATGATGTAATGTTGCAACTCTTGCAGACTTCATCACCATGTTACATCAGGAACTCTGCATAGAAATAAAGCCATTTCATTAAGAAAGAAGAGCCAGGAGATGGAGAGGCAAGAGAGGGCAGCTGATGGTGGAATGAGATCTTACATCCAACCGTGCCTTAAACACACAAACCAAATTAACTCCTTTTCCTGCTTATATGAGTTGGAGCATTTTTCTTTTAACAGAAACCAAAAATCCCTGACTAGAATTTTCCAGTAAAGGTAGATCAGAAGGAAACTAAGTCTAAAAAAGAAAAGAAAGAAATCCCATATAGATTCTGAGAACTAAACATGCATTTTAATGAGCTCTTATGAGGACCAATAAATAAATAAACAGTGGGAATTCCCGATTTCATAATATCAATTATCTTCTAACATTTAGAAGATATTTAGAATATTTAGAAAATACTTAAAAATAGGTTGTGGACTAGCTGTATTTCCCGTGGAGAGGAATCCTGTCTTTTTTTAATCTCTCTTGTCATGGTTTCATCTAAGTTAATTAACATTGCTTTTTTTAAAAACAGTGGTTTTATTTATTAGTCCAAAGAACTAAAGAACAGATAATAGCACATAGCTATATCTCCATCATTTAGAAGTGGGTTTCAGGAGTCCCTTTCTCCCTACTTGTTTCTGTTTCGTCTGCTGAATTCTAATCTTTGTTTGTGGTATCCTACAGTTTTACCAACATCCTTCATTCAAGGTATGGCTTTTTACTTTATGCTCTTCAGGACTCTTTATGTTCATTCAGTCCCTTTTCAAACCTACTATTTTTTTTTGCAGTAGTCTTCCTTTTTTTTCTCTCTTCTCTGAATATTTCTACAATATCAACAATGATATCATTATTTCTTTATTTGTTTTTGAGACAGAGTCTCACTTTGTCATCCTCAGTAGAGTGCTGTGGCGGCATAGTTCACACCAACCTCAAACTCTTGGGCTTAAACGATCCTCTTGCTCAGCCTCCCAAGAAGCTCTGACTGCAGGCACCTGCCATAATGGCTGGCTATTTTAGAAATGGGGTCTCGCTCTGGCACAGACTGATCTTGAACTCCTAAGCTCAGGTGATCTGCCTGCCTCAGCCTCCCGGAATGCCAGGATTACAGGCATGAGCCACTGTGCCCGGCCTAATGAATTTTTTTCTTACATAGTCTCTTTGTATATTCCATAATTAAGATTCGTGAATTCTGTGACCACTGCATTTGTGTCCTTTGACTCTTCCTTGTGGCATATGGTTTACTTCTGTGTTTTGAAATTTTGGATTATAAAATCTTGTTTGGCCTTGTTTTATCTGTGGCAATCTTTAGACGCTGAGCCGAGCACATGTGGCTCAAATGTGATTTTGCGTTTGCTTCTGTCAAGCAACAGACTAGCTCTGACTAGCTTAGGGCAATTTTTCTACCAATTTCTTGAGGGGGAGGACCTGAAAGCATGAGGTGACTGTGTATTTGAAGACCTAATCTCTGCATGGCCCAGACCCACAGCTTCCTCAAGGAGACGTTTTCCTCACGTAGGGCACAGGCACAGAGGGCCCCATATTCCCTCTGCAATGGTGAGCAACGATTTTCTAGCACTAGTCCAGCCCTAGGGTTGCTACTAGAACACCATGTCCACTGACTAGCTAATAATAATAAAATAAAAACGAGAATAAAGAGGATGAAGAGGAAGGAAGAAGAGGATGATTAGGAAGCGGAGGAGAAGGAAAGGAGAAAGACGGAAGAAGTACTTCTCACAGAAGATGAGAGCCCTGGGACACACCCCTTACCTTCTCGCTGTAAATAACTGCAAAATTTTTAAAATCATTAAAAAAAAAACAAAACAAAGCAAAGAGGGTCGGTGAACTTACTTGAAAAAGGCATTGAGAGAGAAAATGAAAAAGAAATCCTACGTTTTCTTTTCCTATCTGTCTCATAATCTTTTTCAATCTGGTTCTGCATTCTTGTGCAAAACTGCAAAAATAACTAAAGAAAGCTGTTTGGACAAACAATGGAGAAATAGCCATTAATGCAAATGTGCCAATATTATGCTCAAAGGCAAATACCGCTTTTGTTTGCAAGTTGGTTTTGGATTATTGGAGAAACATGTCCAGGAGAGTGAAAACAAGTAACTATTGAACTACACGGCAACTTCTGTCAAGGATCTTAGCTCTTTGCATTTAAACTAAAATTCTAAAATATGTGAAATATGTATGATTGTATCTGAGCCACCATCAATGTAGACTCTTATTGCAGAAAATTGTAAACTGTAGAAAAAACAAAGAGCAGCACAGTTCGATGTGATCACGAGACTGGAAGAGGGGGCTTCTGCTAAGTGCTGCGTTACAGACCAGGGTAGGAAGGTGTTTTTGTCTCCTGTGGGCCTCACTAATGCTTCTCCTTCAACCTCCTGTGAGCCCTAACTCTGGCTTGGATTGTCACCATTGTTTGTAACTTACTTCTTTTTCTTTTTTTTTTTTAATAATTTCATTAAATCATAATTGTGTACATTGGTGCAATCATAGGGCAGAATGTGCTTCATATACAATCAGAAACATTTTGATCGTACTGTGAGAGATAGCCCTCATAGCATTTTCTTAATCACTATATAAAGACATTGATACTCTACA